>CM021106.1:122256057-122389742 GCA_007115665.2 Sequoiadendron giganteum | reverse complement strand
CTTTCATCCCCCCAAAACATGTCAAGTCATGCAAAATTCAAATTCAAATTGGCATATTGGCCAAGACTTGCACATTCCTCACCCTCTCACAACTTGACAAGTGGCACCTTGTCATTAGCTTGTGAATTATCCCACATTCATCCAAAATCTCTCAAACTCCTACCCTTGAATCTATAAATGCAAGGAAAAACAACAACACACAACACATAACTCATGCTCATTGTAAGGTTACTCTCCACTTGTGAGAACTGATCTTGCTCATCATTTGGCATTTTGCTTAGCAATATTTTCTGATTGCAAGGTTACTCTCTTCATTTGAGAGGATATCTTGCTCTTCACCATCTATCATTTGGCATCTTGCTTATCATGGATTGGGAAAGGGCATCCTTTCTATATCACAAGGAGCACCAATCCAATATGGGATAGATATATTTCATGTTTCATATGCTGTTGAGTCATTTGTTTGCATTGTGAATCATGGATTATTATCTCATAAGGATATGCATTTCTGTTATGTTTGTTTTGTTAAGGTTACTAACATTTCCAGATTTTCACGTCCTGCAAATGGCGCTAGAGTAAGTTGAAGACATTGGGTTATTTCTCTTTACTTTCCCATTCCCGCAGGCACCACTTATCTATTTATATCGATGTTTTAATCTTATAGATATATCCATCATTGCTGACATCGTCTCCATTTTCCTGCATTCATTAAAATCTATTCTAGATCGATAGCGGACCCATAGCTGTGTAAATATTGACACAAGAATAGTTTTCAAATCTTCGGGCATGTTCTCATGAATGATGTTATTAATGACAATGTCAATATTATTATAATTGTTTGCAAATGATTCTAGCATATTGATTGTGCTACAGTGAATACAGTGATAGTGGATGCAAGCATATTGAAAGAACATGCATTTGGTTTATTCTGTGGTGGATTTGACCACAAAGACATATCGCCTCATATCGGCATAATGACTACTCAAAATTAATATATGCAGGGGATATTTTGCACGACAGGTTTGCATCACAAAACTATGGTGGTCTCTCTTTCACATGAGAATCAAAAGAAAAGAAAATTGAGCTAGAGAATTGAACATTGAACTTGACAATTAAGAAAGCATTTTTTAATGCTTGTTGGAGCGTCCAATTTCTACTCTCATTTTCTATTTCAAACCAAATCACCTTTCAATTTTGAGCTTAAAATCAATCAATGACTTGATCTTTTCAAAGTTGTTTAAAAAAGAACCTTAGACATTTACTAGATTTCATTTTGGACTTAAAATTGAACAAGGCAACTTCACATTTCAATTGGTGCTCTTAAAATGAATTCATCACTGCCTTTTGGACTTAAAATGAACAACTGTTTGTCATATTTTGCAATATTTTTCACAAAGTAATATCATCAAAAAGATGTATGCGCTTCTCTCGCACCTCATGGCGATCTTGAGAATCAAAATTTTTTTTTTCATGATATTAAGTTGTCAAAAATATTGCCTCCACACTTCAATTTGGGCATTTTAAAATTGAACAAAACATGCGAGTGTGAGCACGATATATTGCGGAGGTTCTCCCCTTTTTTTTTCAACGAAGGTTGTGTGAACGATGGGATATGTTAGCTCGCTATTGTTTATCTTAGAGGGCCTGCCTTGTGGGAAAAAGTAATCACCCAAGGGAACGACCCAATCGAGAACACGCTAAAGCCAAGCGACTTCCAACCGGTATATAAGTGTGGATATTGGAACAAAGGCCAATATCACGAGGATTATTCCGACGAGATGGACAGCAATGGACTCTCGCCGACGTTGGATAATCCCCCACGAACGGAATGCCCGAATTAGAACCCCTTGTTTAGAAATTGGCCAAAACCTTGTCTATCTTGTTGGTGCAAAAGGTCATGTCCTTTGAAGCCACCCCATGTAACATGCGGTCTTGCTGTGGAAATGGAAAGTATGCCATGGGAGATTCATGGGTACTAATGCTTGGCTAACCCAAATAAGTGAGTGTCGTGGAGGGGAGCCAGTGTGGTCAAGCATTTAGCCATTCACACAAAATATGCGCAGCTGGATTTATCCAAGTGGGAACCCAACAAGGTATTGTCTCATCATCCTAGGATTGTAAAAGTGTTTGGGAAGAAATACATTGCTTGATCTTGAAAACATTGAAAAATGAACATTCACATGAGCCTCAAATTTCAAACACCTTGGAGGAAACAAATACCTTTGACGAATTTAAGCACTCTTGCTTTCCCTAGGGATCATATCCTTAGAGGTTTCTAAGTGTTTGAATTCTATCGTCATTTGTTTTCACTAAGGATAAACATTGGAGACTTTTGCCCTAATTTTCTTGATTTCCACATAATGGACCTTGTGGGATGAAAACGGAAGTGGGACATTAGACATTTAGTTTGAAAACATAATCAAGCAAGTGATTTTGGTAAAAAGGATTCACTAAGACAAGATAAAAGACAAATTTGATTACACATGTGTTTTCTAACATGATCAAAATCCCAAAAGCAAAGTTCAAAAAGCTTAGTGTGAAAGCTAGTGAGGAGCGTCTTGAGATCCTGAATTGTTTGAAAGGTTTACTTTCCTCCCATAGGAAATATAGCATGTTCTTCAACATCAAAGTCTTGTAAGAAGAAGTGTCATTCTAGGTCAAGTCTAGGATCAATTCAATCACTTTCATCCATCTTTTCACCCATTTCAAACATCAATCAAATTTTCATCTCACCAACAACTCTTGGAAACTTTGTAAACATCTTTTATGCTAAAATTTTAGGCGAAATCAAAACATCTTTGTTTGACTTAACACATCTAGTCAAACCATCATCTTATACACGAGTTCTCTCTTGGATAATACAACTTCCTAGGGTTTACGAGTTTATCTTGTTTGGCTTAACACACTTAGCCAAATTATCAAATCATCACCTCGTTTGACTTGACGCAATTAGTCAAACTACCATCTTGTAGGAGTTCACTCTTGGATAACACAACTTCCAAGAGTTTAATAATTACATTCATCACATTTTGGTTGACTTAACACACCTAGTCGAACCATCAATCCAATCACGAATCAATCAAATCAAGTCCTAAAAGTTTAGCATTTCCTTCAAAGTTTCTTTAAGAGTTCCATTCATCCATATCACTCATCTTTCATTTATCTCATTCTCATCATCGCTTTGATCCTTCATTTATCCTAGTTCTTTGCTTCTTTGAACCTAAGGTTTAGACTGATCTAAAGGATTAGAGGTTCATCTCTTACATTCTTGAAAATTTATCTTCATTTTATGGTTCAAACTCGATCTCAACACAAGAGGGACATGGAATATAAAATTGATCCATCCATCATGAGCAATTTGATTCAACCAAACTATCCAAGCCTTGCAATACCATTTGATTTTCAAAGCTTGTACAATGCATACATGGGAGCATTATCTCATACAAATATCAATGGTACAACGACTATGAGCATACCCAATCCTAAGTTTGAAACACCTTTCCCAATGGTAGATTTCAATCCAAGTCCAAATCTGCAAATCTATCAACCAAACACTCAATGCATGAATTTTCCAAACAACGTCATCCTACCAAATCCATACATACCAAGTGCAACTTTACCAAACATGACCATTTCAAATCCACACTTGGTAAACTTTGGGGTCGACATGTTTTCAAATCCCCCTAATGTTGTTCAAAATCCTAGTAGTATATTAGCAACTCCATATGTTGATTCAATTCAAGGTAACACCATGTAAAATCAAAATTACCTAAATCCAAGCAATATCATTCCCAACCACAACAATATTCAATTTCAATCTATCATGCCGAATCAAAACATCATACCAAATCATCCCATTTTTCCATCAACATCGCAAAAACAGATGGCAACCATCCAAGCAACCCCAACAATCAACACCATTCCCATTCCACCACCACTACCACCACCGCCAAAATACAACCCAACCAATTCATTCTCCATCATGTTGCAAACCGCTCAAGAAGCTTCCCGCAAAAAAGCACTCCAAGCCCAACAAGCTACACAGCTAGTTGCTCAGCAAGCACAAGCAGCTCAAGTAGCCCAACAAGTGCAAGCGCAAGCAGAATTCTACACACTATTGCAATCAATCCAAGAAGAAGTAGCACAACAACGAGCCCAACAAAAAGAATTGTTGGCACAAAAACAACATGATGAACAACAAGCGTTGTTGGCTCAGCAACAAACACAGGCCTTACCCGCTCAACAAAGCTTGCAACAGATTCCCACTGCAATTGTTGAAAACAATGATCAAGATCTATCCATCAATGAACACATTGAAGATGTTCCAATCTCATTCAATGATCAAATCATCACACACCAAGAGGCACTTTTCAATCACGATCAAAACTCACTGATGATACCCAACAATGATCAAATCCAAGAAACATTAACATCATTCGATCCTATGTTTGAGAACAGTGACAATCCCTCCACCAAAATTGTTGAAAACAATGATCAAAATCAATCCATCAATGAGCATATTGAAGATATGTCTACCCCATCCATTGATCAATCTGTCGTTCATCAAGAGCCACTTTTTAGCGATCTATTTAAAGATGTGTTAACATTATTTGATCCCATTGACATAAACCAAGATCCATCCACCAATGATCATGTTGACAATGTCTCTACATCACCTAATGAGTCAGAGGACATATTTCAAGAACATATTCCAAAGCATGATCAAAATCTTCCATAAAGGTCTAGCAATGGCCCTTCCAACAACATATTGACATCCTTTGACCTCATGGTTAAAGATATTGAAGGAATCCCTATCTCAACATTTGATCCAAATCCTCTCAAAGTTCAAGAGAATATTGAGCCACTTCCTAATGAAGATATCCAAGAAAGAAGTCCATTCTTTGAAATTGACCCATGTCAAGAACTGTATCCAAAGCATGTTGAAAGCAATTCCGAAGTCACTCACGATCGAGAATTTGTATCTCCAAGCTACTACAACGATATAATGGACACTCTCCTATCTATACAAGATGTTGCAAATGATGACCATATCCGCATAGCACATACTCTTCCATCTACCCATGAGATGCTTTCTTTGGATGGACTTGTAGATGATCTTCATTCAAAACAAGAGTCGCATACTCTTACTGAGGAACAAGAGTCTCCTACTCTTAAAATTTGTACACATGATCAAGATGTAGAGAAATGCAGAGACATATCAGAAATGGATCATGAAGAAGGCTTGTACATAAGTCATGAATCAGAAACATCCTATGAAGTGAGTCATGAGGAAGACTTTTGTGTAGATAGCGAAGCATCAACACTTCTTGAAGAAGCACTACAATCTGATATGTCACAAGATCAAGTTGAAGATATCAATCAGGAAGTCATCCCACATGCAGAAGATCCTATCACTTATAAACTTGGATCACTCACCTTTTTAAAGGCTAGCTATCTCATCAATAAAGAAGCTGACACTTTTGAAGGTCCACGACAGAGTAGAGAAGGAGCAACACCTTGTTTCCAAGGGAAATCATATCCTTTTGCAAATAAAATGTTTCAACAAATGAATTATCAAGGCAGAGGATTAGGCCTACAGGAACAGGGTATCCTAGAACTAGTGCAGATTTTTGGAAATCCTAAATGTCAAGGCCTTGGCTATTCAACAATCAAGGGATCTCAACATATTAGTAATACTTCCACAAAACTGGGGGCAACTTCGTCTCGAGCAAACATCAACATAGGGAGCACGAAGAATCCTTATGATGAAACCAATGCCAATACTACAACCCGCCATGTCACGAATCTTCATCCACCTATCACCCCATCCATGAATTGGGACCAACGTCAAAACAAAGACTTGAATCGAAGCATGAAAAACAGTATCAAAGAAAAAGAAGCTAAGAAGCATATTGGAAAAATCAAATACAAATGGATACCAAAGAATACAAAGAAAGACTATCCCTATCAAACTCCATTAGTTAAAGAAACTATGGGGCAAAATAAAAATGGGGCAGGTATCCATCAAAGATTTCCACAAAAGCAAAATAAAGCTTCTCAAGCAACATACAAAGTGTATCAAGCAGTTGGTCCAAATTCCATGCACACTTCCATATCCACCCATTATTGCTCATCTTCCCAAGTTTGGAGAGTCAAAGGCTCCAAACTGTCAACCAATCCATCTTTTACTCCTAAACACACTCCATCCATGCATCCACACATAATATCCAATTCTCACATTGACCATGTATTGGCGGCGACCCTTCATCATAAGGATTTAGAAGGCACTCTATCGCGATGTGCACACAAAGACAACATTAACTCCGGTATCAGCAAAGCAGATCAAGAATCTCAAAAGTTGCATTCAAGTGCACGTATCTTGGCAAGACAACTTCTACAAGCAGGATATCGATGGCACATTATGACAAAAGCATCAACATCAGCACCACCAGGTGGTTCAGCATCAGCTTAAAATCTCTCAGAAAATACAAAAACAATCAGAAAAAGTCCTGAAAAAATGGTTACCTCGATGAAAACCTGGCAAACAGGCATCTTGGTGACAACAAAAAAATCAAAAGATCAAAAAATCCAAAAAAATCAGAAAAGGATTGAAAAATAGTAAAGAGAAAAAATCGTCCTCTAGTGAAAACCACTTCGGTGGCGCTTTGGGCAAATACCTTGGTGAAAACCTGGCAAACAGGCGTCAAGTGTAAATAAAGTACCTTCCCCATCTATCAGGATCTGCACAACTCATCCACTCCATCACATTCCACTTATCCGCTCGCATCCATACCATAGCCTGCGTTGGTATCTGTACTATATTCCACCATTGGAACTACTTGGCATTTCAAAGGTCAGTCTGTCCTGCCTTTATCGAAGTAGTCTGTCGCACCACACTGGGGGCACGTTCTCGCAACATCGGATCGGATTCGGGTATATTCTCGTGATCTTTTTCAAAATTCATCAAAAATTCCAAAAACATTCAAAAAACTCATTCAAAAAAACCAAAAACATTCAAAAAATCCATCAAAAATTTCAAAAACATCTAGCAAAATTCATCAGAAAATCCAAAAACATGTCAAAAGTCAAAAAATCAAAAATAGAGTCACCTTGTCGAACTACGTCGTCTCTGAGCTTGAACGTAGGCAAGGCTGATCTTTGATCATCCCCCGAGACATTTAAGGTCAGTCCTTTAGGCATCCATCCAATGGCATTCGTTTGCTTTTTTTTTAAGGTTGGGTCAGTCCTTTAGGCATCCGTCGCATTGGCAATCCGTTTGCCCATCTAGTCTGCATCTTAAGTCAGTCCTTTAGGCAATAAAATGGCAATCCATTTGTCCATATTATCATCAAGTCAGTCCACCACCAGTCGAACTACGTGGTCTCTGCGTATATAACGTAGGCAAGGCTAATCTATGGATGAGCTCCCGAGACCCCTAGGATAGGTCTTTAAGATAGTCTGTTTGTTGTAAAATCTTGAAAATACCAAAAACATTCATAAATCTTGAAAATACCAAAAACATTGAAAAATGTGAAAATTCCAAAAACAGCCTCAAAACATTTGAAAAAACCAAAATGGTGCATCCATTTCATCTCGCTTTCACCCATGATTGTCATCACTCATAATAAATCATCGTCATTTTCACCCTTTGGTGAGTTAGTCAGAAGCAAGTTTAGCAGGTTCTAAAGTGAACGCCTTATCGTCAGAGTCTCAAGTCTAAGTCAGTAAGTCAGCAAGTTAGTCAACTCAGAGTATCAATAGCTTATCACGCAATCAATCTCACCAAAACCCTGATCACTACATGTCCTAGGATGAAGCTTTCCTACGATGGACATAAGCGTCAGGTACCCCATAGTAGTTTAGCCTTGGCTAACGATACGAAGAACATTAGCTTGTTTGTTTACTTTATTTTGGTCTTTTTGACTTATCTTATTTTGCGCTCATTCCAAGGACCTCTCGATGATGCCTAAACAAAACAGGTTTAGAGAGAAAGGAATGGGGCAACGATCATTATCTTTTTATCTATTGTGCTTGTTGGATATTCTTGTAAAATAACTTCATCACGCATATTTTGTTTTGTTTGTAGGAAGGATGTTTTAGGTATCTTGTTGACCACATAAGAAGGCTTGCCTTTTTATGTTTTGGCCCGAGATGTCTAGAATATCTGAACTGCATTCTGAATAAGGTCATGTTTGTCAAGTGTGAACAAGAGTACTCCTATCTGATTGTCAAGTCAAAGTCCATCACACTAGGCGCAATGCCATCCTGGTTCTTAATACCTTGATGCATCGCACCTACGTGTGTTATCAAACATAAAGAAAGGTATGCTCTTTTCCCATCCCTGGATAAGCAACACATCATCATCATTCATCGTCATATCCAATAAAGTCTCGATGACTAATGGACTTATTGGACTTCTACATTCTTCTTAGATTTAAGGGTTCATCCCTCTCATTCTTCTATCTTTTGTCACGCTAACAATGCATCCATCTTGCATCCGTATTCTCATTTCGCATAATCATGTCATACCATCATATCAGGACAACATCATCCATCTCATCCATCTCACATGCATTGCATAATCATTTAAAGTTGTTTACGATAATATAAATTTGTTATCCTAAGCATCTTCCAAACATCTCATTTTCATCATCATTATCATATAGTCTAACCATCCATACATCCATTTTGAACCTCTTTGTCGCGAGATCCACCTCAAATTGTATCTTTTCGCTCGATCTCTCGAGGAAAAAATGTACTAACGTACTTATTTTCCACTGGGGCATCCGAAAAAACCAAAGAATTTTTTAATTTCGATGCCGACAACATCATTCTTTGAACCAATACAATGAGTACATTGCTTCAAAGAGGGGCAAAATGTAGACATCCGAAAATAACATTATGCATTCCACTGTAACTAACATCATGCATTCATTTCTTCTACTAATCAATTAAAGCAATTTATTGATTTAATCCTAAGGTTCATCAAGCTTAATTAAATAAATCAAATTATTTAATTAAGTTCCTAAGGTTCTTCTTATTTGATTTAATAAATCAAACTGATTTAAAATCAAATATCAAATCCCTAAAATCCCCTAAGTTAATTAATCTAAATTAATTAACTTCTAATCATGATTATCATTCTCTAGCTTTTGACTCAACTAGAGTCAAATCCAAACTCCTAACTAACCCACCCACTTGCACCAATAAATCATTTATTTGATTTATTATTTCCTCTAATTACATTCAAAATGGAATCAAAATGGAATATTCTTCCAATTTGAATCTTCCCCCCAAAAGGACTTGTCCCTTCCAACAAGGTTTTAAATGCTATTTGCACAAGTCAAAAATAGCATTTATTGCACCTTTCATCCCCCCAAAACATGTCAAGTCATGCGAAATTCAAATTCAAATTGGCACATTGGCCAAGACTTGCACATTCCTTACCCTCTCACAACTTGACAAGTGGCACCTTGTCATTGGCTTGTGAATTATCCCACATTCATCCAAAATCTCTCAAACTCCTACCCTTGAATCTATAAATGCAAGGCAAAACAACAACACACAACACATAACTCATGCTCATTGTAAGGTTACTCTCCACTTGTGAGAACTGATCTTGCTCATCATTTGGCATTTTGCTTAGCAATATTTTCTGATTGCAAGGTTACTCTCTTCATTTGAGAGGATATCTTTCTCTTCACCATCTATCATTTGGCATCTTGCTTATCATGGATTGGGAAAGGGCATCCTTTCTACATCACAAGGAGCACCAATCCAATATGGGATAGATATATTTCATGTTTCATATGCTATTGATTCATTTGTTTGCATTGTGAATCATGGATTATTATCTCATAAGGATATGCATTTCTGTTATGTTTGTTTTGTCAAGGTTACTAACATTTGCAGATTTTCACGTCCTACAATCTTGTGATTGATGAAATATTGGATGTAATCTTTCTTACTCAGTAGATTAGGAAATATCTTGGAGACTTGGTGCATGGCTCAAGTGAGACTTAGATTGTACCAATTTTCCTTTGACGAGCATTTAGTTGATGCTCACGCAGGTGTCTCCATACCTGATCTTTATCATTTTGCAGTGAGTGATTCATCACCTGTTCTTCATCAACAATGGTATCATTTTTAGGGGGAGCTCTAGCCTTTCTCTCTCTTTTTATCTTTTGGAGAGGAGTTTTGTTCATAGTGGGTTTTCTCCTTTTCTCCATCTTTTGAGAAAATTGCATTGTACATGGGTACTTCACTAGGCTAGTAGTCGGGACCCATTTTATCCATGCTCACCTAAATAATGCTTAAGGGGGGGTATCAGTTTATAGATTAATGCCTGCATACACATATGTTGACCTAAGCCTACTTAGGCATTTATTTTTGTATGACTCATTGACATAGACTATATATTTTCTAGATATTTAGCCCAACTAGTTTATAGACTAGAGAGGTGTTGATACACCTCATTATTGGATATTTCTCCTTTATAAGGAGACCCTTGACTGTCTAATAAATGGGAGGAGCTTATGCATTATGTGTGCTTCATTAAATCTTCTTTATGATCATTGGTTCTTTCAGTACTAAATACCTCTACCTATTGCCAAAAAAAATCATAGATAAATCATTAATGAAGTTAAGAACATATCTTTCCTTCCCAAAAATGTAATTTACAAATGAACTAGATAAATGTTGGTGAATAAATTCATCACCACCAATTTTATGTAAAATGACTCTAAGATGTCCAGTTTGTAGTGGAAAACGAATTGACCATTTGAGGATTTATATATTTTTAATAATATTCCTCTAAATTTTAGATGAACAACTCCCTCTTAAGATAAAATGTGGGTTTTCAAGGTTTTCATTTAAACAAAAAGTATGAAAGGTGAAGATTAATTGCAAGAGAAGTGAACAAAGATTTCCAAAATAAAGTAAAACTTATAATTTCTTCATGTAGATAGAAAAACTTAATTTCTTATTCTTTTTCAACCATAGGGTGTAACATACAACCAAGAATAATTTTTTAAATCATTTCAAAATCACATGCCGAAAAATACCATCCTCCAAATAACCCCAATTTACATAAGATTCAAAAATAAAATAGGATATAAAGTATTATGGAAGACTAAACACTTAAAATAGTTGTGGAACCAACATCAAAAGGAATAATAACATAATAAATATATTTCCAACACAGGGACTCATAACATTTTCCTTTATTTCAAATGTTCAAAATTGTAAAGCACATAAAATTTCTACTTTTGTACTAAAATTATATCCAATCTTTAACCATTTTTCACTAAAATTAAACTAGGATAGAAGATATGGGTTATCTTACTTATAATTGGTTGCATATATACAACCTTCAAGTTTACTTAATATTTTGGAAACTAAAATTCTTTTATAACTTTTAAAATTTCAGAGAATTAAATTCCCTAAAACTAAATCAAATGTTGGGCTTTTAGAGCACGATGTCTCCTTCTATGTCTTATGTGTCCTTCATTGGATATGATCCTGGAACAAGATATTCTTGCATCTACACATAGAATTCGGCCTTATAGATATGGAAAACTTTGATAGATGGAGAAATAATAGTATGTCTTGGTATGATCACATTATTTGTTTAAGCCTCCATAAAGCTTTATTACTCTAGATATTTTCCAATCTACCATAAAAATATTTTGAAGTGTGTAACATAGTGAATGAAAGAAATGGAAATATTGCTAAGATTCTTTGTATTTTCCACATCAAACACATTTTGAAGAAAATTCTCAAGATCATTACCTTGAAATTTCTTTGATAGACTGAGCATCAATGACCTTAGAATTATATTTTGTTTGAATATATAAATTGATAGATAAAAATTGAATTTCTATGTCTACCTACAATATCTACACAATTTGATTGAATCTTGGATATTATTCTTGATAGCTAGTATTTTCTATTTGTTCTCTTTACCCACATGAGGCATTGATTCTAATTAAAATTTGGGAAGACTTTCTCTAATAGTATATCATTACTCATTTCAATCAGCTCTTTGAGATTTATGTCAAATTTGGTCCATATAGTCTCCTCCTATTTTGACACTTTAATTTCATCTTCAATTTATTTCCTACTAGTGTGAATTTCATAATATGTATTATTTTCTTCTTCAATAAATTTCAACCCTTTGTTTAAATATTATTTCTTAAACCCAATATTTAGTTACTTTTTCATAGGACCAATACTTGGATATCTTCTTAATTACTTTTTTACCACCCCACAAACCAAGATCAAAAGAGGTATATATTTTGTCCAAATTTTGAGATAAAGTGTGAATTATGGATTTGAGAAAAGAATTTAAAACTCGCGCCTATTGCTTGAGTTCATCCTTCAAACACAAATTTTTCTATCATTTCCACTAACTTGGTAGGAAACACTTGAAAATTATTAACATCTCTTTTACGAGAAGAAGGGCCAAGGTTAATTTGAAAAATTTATTAAAATCCTCTTCAATCACCTTATTGATATCTTTTTTTTCATATGAATGAGCTACTTTGACATTCATATTTCTAGCGGTGGAATCCTTCATCAACTCTAAATTACTTTGGCCTTCTTTGGTTGAGGTGACTTTTGGAGTAAACCAAAAACAACATCAAATTAGGGTACAACCAGCTGAGTTACCTTTAGTTTTCTTGCTCACATGGTTTTTTAACCAAGAATAAGAAGGAGAACAAGATGGGGTGCTTGCAACATTCAGATAAAATTGCAATGGCCTCACTAATGGGGATTTGTGAATGAAGTCCCAACTTTATCAAAAGATGATATATCAAGTGAGGAAGGAGGTGTAGGATTAGGTTGAGTGAGAAGATTCTAGAGGGAATGTGGTGAGGATACTGGTGATAAATAAGATGGGGAGGATGAGGAGGAATTTACCTAAGAAGGGGATGAAGTAATATCAACATCTATATAATAAATTGAAATGACGTGAATTTTCACCCCTTGCAAATTCCCCTTTTACACACCTCCTATACCTTAGATAAATTAAATTTGATGATTCTATTCCACACACCTCATTCACTTCCCATCCACTTGGCAGTTTATTTTAGCTTCAGTGGAGGATTTTTTGCTGGGGATGCTAGAGCGACACGCGAACGTTTGTGCAACACATTATAGTCCTAATAGGATTCCTGCCTTTGGAATCTGCAAAGGCATTACAAATCTCCATTGGTGATGAAGTATAACACTTATACTCCCTTGATCGACCTTGAATCAATCCTTTGTCTCCAACTCCACCTTCAAATTGATATCTCATTCATCTTCTTCACACTTCTTCATTCTCTCTATACACTTCTATATCTTTTCTAGCATTCTACTCACTTCATTCACAACATTTTCATCTCCATTGAAGCTCCAAGATAACACTTTGGTTAGTCTACTCCTCTTGTTGTTGTGGCAACGTTGGTACTCACAAGCTTGCAAGCTCAGATCTTCCATAACATGCCTTGAGAGCATCTTGTTGGGGAGGTGATATTCATTCACTTAGCATTGTTGTATCATTTATATAGAATATTGACTTGGTTGTCCATAATAATTCTAATTGGGTAGGTGATTCTTAGGATTGCAAGTCCACTTCTAGTTATATCATCTCACTTTTTTTGGGTTTTATATGTTTTACAATAAGTATACTATTTCTTTCCTCCATAAAGGTTGAGAATTGAGGTATTGTTAATGCTACCACTTAGGTCCTTTAGATTTGGCATATTCTCACCAAGTTTAAATTTTTTTTGGAAGACATCGAACATATTGTGTGAGAACCCAAGTGTTATCTTCATTTCTAAGAACCTAGTCATCACTAACAAAATAAACACATTGAGGTCCACATGCACTAAATTTATGATCCTATTCATGGATAGCTCCTCCATTTTTACTATTTCCTTACCACTAAGTGGCCAAAATTTTCACCATACCTTTAAAAAAAGTTTCTTTATTTGTTACTTTTGTTGGAGGTGGGTATGTGCAGGATCATGATGGGCCAAAAAGTGGTGATATGATGGGTATGTGGCTGACGAATTTTGTTTTACCAAAAATTGATGAAACGAAAAGGGTTTTTAAAGGATATTCTCAGATTTCCACCAATATAAATTATTTTTTACTTTGAGTTTAAGAAATAATTATTATTCATTTTCTATTTGAATTACGAATAAAATCCTCATTGATAGGCTGATTGAAAAACATCTATTGCTTTTAAACAGTATCACATTTTTTAAATCCAAAACATGTGTTACATTATATGATTCACATACTATAGGATTAAAACAAATAGAATTGAATTTCATGAATTTTTAACCAAGTTAAGGTGGTCAGACATACGAGTTTTTATATTTTTTAAAATTTGTAATAAAAAATTAATAATTAATTATTTACTTGGAAATAAATTGCAAAAAAATATGCATCACATTGGGACATGAGTCCTCTACTTATATCTAAAATATTATGAGAAAATATCATTATTTTATTGGGGTTAGGGTGGTCAGACAGACACCTACTTCTTATTTTTCCCCTAAAATTTAAGTGCTACTGCATTGAAATTTCAAATTTTCACCAAATAGATTTTTGTTTCTTGAAAATAAACCTAGTAGTTTAGAAACTAAATTCAATTTGCTACAGATTCTATTCTTACATATTTTTTAAATAATATAGATAACTTATTCAAATTTTTACGTGAAGTTGCCTAACTCTTATTTTTTTGAATTTTTTGCCACTTAAGGGCCTATTTTTTTCATGATGATCCTACACATACCCAGGTACAAAAGGCTACATCTTAGGGGGTTGAGTATTTTATTCCATATTTTCTCTCTCTACTTGGGGGCTATTCTCTATCTTATTTTTGGAGGCTTCTTCTCTTTGGAGATATTTCCATGTATATGGGTACCTTATCAAGATTCATTTATCTCGACCTATCTTTTCATCCACTTAATTTGCATTTAAGAGAGCTATCAATGTAGTTTTCCTTTTTCTTTATATTTGAGGATATTTTTTTTTCTTAATATGCATCAATTTAATCATGTATATAGGTTATTATAAATGGTATTTATGAGGATTGATGAAATACTTCATAAGAGACATGTATTTAATTCCCAATTATTTTTTACATTGGAGTTACTTATTTTGTTTGGATTTATTTTCTAAATAGTTATTCCTCTTAATATTTCTCCATATTTTTTAAGTAGTAATTGTAATCATTTTTTTGAAATCTATAAAGTAGGTATAACTCTCAATTATTTATAGTAAATAAAGTTATTTCTATTAGATTTATTTGTCTCACTTCTACATGTATATGTAACATTCTTTAAGTTACTTCTATTATATGTATTTGTATCACTTCTACCTATATATGTAATTCTTCAAGTTACTTCTCCTATTAGATGTATTTGTATCACTTTTACCTATTTATATAGCCCTCATGTCTAATTTTTATCATGAAGAGTGATATTTATTTATGTTATTTTGCATTTCTTGACACCAGTTCTATTTTTATTTTTAAATTTTTAAATGTTCTATTGTTTCTATTACTACACTAGGTCTTAGATAGTTTCTCAATTATTTACAAAATCTAACACTTTGATTTTAGATTAAAATTTATTTGACTCTACCAAATATTCCTAGTTGACTCACCATTACATTAGAAAATTAGGAAATGACAATCAAATGTGCACCAAAATAGAGAAGAAATTGTATAACAGTGATTAGGCCACTTCTACAATTAGAAAATCAATTACACAATTGTGAAAATAAATTAGGTGGGCATATTTGAATTCGAATTGCAAACATAAGTTTCTTTGAATCTTAGATCTAAAAATTGTTTGTTTTGATCTTTGTAACATACACAAAAAAAATTAGTGTCTACAAAAGAGTTGCAAATGACAAACAATTCTTCTCCCTCTTGTCAAACTCTTGGATATTGATTTAATGGCTTGGTACAATGATCAAAGATATCAATCATTCATGTCATATACCTAATATATTATGCATATATCAATGCTCTAAACATAATGAGGTGAATAGTAAATTTGTCTTGGTATGTATGTAATGTTCTAAATGAGTTAGGGTTTGTCTTAAATGAATCACCTTAGCATACACTTCAAATGTTTCACATTTTAAATTGGATTCTAATAGTGAAATTAAGTGAAACATCCAATCTCAAGATTTAAAACTGAAAATGAAAAACTAAATGCAAATCTACAAATCATTAAACTAACGTAAACCAATTCTATAATCTTCTAAACTGATCCAAAATTACAATTAGATAAATTGTAAATTGAATTAGAAAAATAAAAAATAAATATAGATAAAATCAAACAAAACTAAGAACATATCAATTCAAATAAATACAAAATACACAATTTTCAGTATTAGAAAGATGTCTCAACTAACTATTTTTTTTCCAAATACTATTTCTAATATTCTATTATGCAATTACAATTTATTATTGTGGAAATCATATGGAGAGTCAAATAGATTGATCTTATTGCCCACGCACCAAACACACCAATCAAAACCCTGCACCCCTTCACCAACATTGAAAAATCTTAGGTTAAGGATAAACGAGATTCACTGACCATTTTAACAGTAAGCAGACATCAAAAACACTTCTTTTAGATTGATTTGAGGTCAATCATAGTACATTATACAGTTTCATAGTCTAATTCTCTCCACCTTGTGACAAATTTCCTTCATGTATAAACCCAAACAAGAAATACAGCGATTAACTGAGAAAACGTACGCCCTCTTCCATTCATAGTCCCCGTTCGTATGTGAAGCTCAGAAACCTTAGGAAAAACGATCACCAAATCGTCGTTAATGCCTTCTTGTGCAATGGTCTCCAGCCTTTTGGTGAATGAACGCCTGTACAACCATATGCTGACATTACGAGGAGGAACCTCTTCTCTCCTCTCTATCTGCCAACTCACTTCTGTGTTCTCCATTGCTGAAAGTCTGTGCATGCCACGCAGCCCAAACAGAGAATGGAGATCGCTAATGCAAAATGAAAAGCAGAGATTAACTGTTCAAATTTAAATTTCGCTGAAACAGCGGGAAATTTAGGCGGATTTGAAATTCAATTTAGACGCGTTGGAAATTAAAAACAGCAGGTGGATTTTGGAGTTTGCTGCAGACCTGACTTGGAATTCGCTGCCGAGTTACAGTACTGCCCTGACAAAATCCGTAAGACGGTGCAATAGCCATCCGATGACCATAGCATAGCCAGTGCTGGACGGACGCATCGTAACTCTAACGGAAAACGGGAGAAGGAAAAAAGCATTGACCGGTCAGAGCTTAGTGTGTGACACTTAAGCCCAGCCGAGGAAAAATAAAACAAATCAACTATAGGCGATGTTCATTCTTTTCACCTGAATCCTTTGTTCTTTACTTCGCTGCGCCCTTTCATTTACGGTGGCTTCAAGAAATGTTTACAGTAGTCAACATGCACTTCTATCTTCCCTTCATTAAAACCATGAGCTCGAGGGTTCACCATAGCTGACAGTCGGCCGATCATACTGAGAGCTGTCATTATTCCTAAAAATGCCCGACAAACCCTAACCAGCAGCACGTTCACGCCTTTGAAGTGTTAAAGTTGAAAAATTAGTTTTTGCAACATCAAATTGGCCCCATTAGTTGGCTCGATGGCTTCTCTGCAAAATAAGTACTTCATGTCCCCGAATGCCAAGAGTGTTTCCTTACATGCAGGATGCTCTTAATCCAAGCTTTATTATAAACTTGCAATCGTTCTAACTCACAATGCTTGAGCAGAATACGGTGCGATTTGGGCAGTAGCACCGGAGTAAAATTTCTTCAGACAATTTTGTTACATTTTAACTGTAAGTGCAATATGTTCTTGCGTAGAGTAAACATGTGCTTGATTTTCCCGTACATCAACCTTCGAGCTAAGATGTTTCCTGCAGTAGCTTCTTATTCTACTTTTAAAGTTTCCCTTACAATATTAAACTGACCCCTTTCAGCTAGCATGGAGGCCACCCATTTGTGCTGAATATTTTCACAAATCTTTATGCCTATAACAAAGTCTCGAATACTAGCGTTGGATTGCAAGCCCTCTGCTAAAGCGTCGTTGAAAATTCCTAAAGAATAGAAAGATGCTATTTCAGCACCCTTGAACTTTCCTTCGCAATAAACCCCAGATGTTTCAACCACCACTGCTAAAAGCGCACAAAATGTCATCATTATCATATACCGAATAATACTGAATTTAATAACATGGAGAAGACCACAGTCCAAGTTTCCATATTGCCGAGCACACTCAAAACATTTAATGAGTCTTTATTCACCCTAACTTGAGCAAGATTATCCTGGTTAAAGATTTTCTTTTTTAGTATCATGTAGCTCTTCAAATAACTAGGTAAGATTAAACAACATTATTACGTTATCCCACAACAACCAAAGTGAAACACTATTTACATCTCTATCTCTGCACCAAAATGATGGTTTTCCAGCTTTCTGATGATATTTAGTTCATTAGTAAACTATTGTCATTGTATTTTAAATTACCACTTTCTTCGGTATCTAACATTTATTTCTCAACACTTTTACACAAGCCATAATTACCACCCATCTTGAATAGAATTCGTTGTGAGATCTTCGCGGAGTGGATTGAGTCTTAATGGCAGCAAGATTATTTTCTTCTTCCCTTTAGATGCACCCCTCTTTGCATGTTTCAAACAACATAGGGAACAAGTTGTCCTACCGAAGAAATTATTTTTCAAAACTAATCAATCAAATCCATTTTGGGTTCCCCTTTATCCAAAGCTTTCCTCAAATTGTGTGACACATGTCGGGTTCCCTTGTGGGCCCGACTAATTTTTCTTTTCTTTTTGATACAAGTTTTTACCTTGAATTGACCTGAAACTGCTTCTATATGCATCTGGCATGAAAAATTTGAAGTGGGCAACCATCATAATCCATTTTTTGGCACTTTGTACTATGAGTAAAAAAAACTCAAGTGGCCTCTAGAATCGACCTGGAAAACTTGTCAAACAACCTCCTAAAATCATGAAAATGCACATGCATGTAGAAATTTGACTCAAGAACTTAATACAACAAATGACTTGGAAGAAGAGATCTCAAGGTGCAATATATCCAATGCTAAAGTGGCTCACTCATACTTTTCTGCAACTGCAACTGTCAAAACCCAATTAAAGCACACCAAGTCACCTCTTTGAAAAATTATCAAATCTACTTTTGGGAAGCTACCACTGGAAACTCTAGATTATTTAGGTCCATTGAGAATGTGTGCAAGAGGGGTTTCCACCAATCCATATTCTTCAAAAGAGATTAAGGGCCAAATTTAACCTCCCTGAAACATTCAGGAAATGTAGATGACAAAACAAAACAAACTGCATTTGCTTTTGACCTCGTAAAAATATCAAATCTAATTATGAGACTCTGAAACCAAACTAGGGAGCATATGAATATCAGGGGAATGTAGAGCACCAATACATTTTCCATGACAATCATCCAACTACGAAATATCCACTCGAATAGGAGGCTACTTCACAGGCTTGATAATTTGTGTAGATGGTGAAATCTACAAATTGCTTAAAAACTCAAACACACTCTTAGCATGGTTAGTCATTTAAAACAAAGCAAATAGCAACATCTCTATGAAATACTGATTCAAGTTAAGTAAGAAAACAAGAAAACTAAATAAGACACACAATAACATGAATCAAACTTATCTCATAGTGGATTGGTGCTCCTTGATGTGAAAAGAGAGCCCTTTCCCAATCCCTAATAAGCAAAAGATGCCAAGATGATGATGAAAATGCACGATATTATGCATCAAGCTGGATAATAGTGTGTTGTTGTTGTAGAAATTCTTTAAATTTATAGATTCAAGGTTGGGAGATTGAGGGATTTGGATGAATGTGAGATCATTCATGAGCCAATGACAAGATGCCACTTGTCTAAATGTGAGAGAATGAGGGTTGTGCACATTTTGGTCAATGTGCCAATTTGAAATTTGAATTTTGATGAATTGACATGTTTAGGGGGGATAAAAGAAGAGAGTTAATGTCAAGTTGACTTGTGTAAGAGACATCTAAGAGCTCATAAATGCCAAGTTGGAGGACAAGTCTTTTGAGAGGGAGATTCAAATTGGAGGAATTTTCCCTAAAGATGCCATGTGAGGGAAATTAAAAGATTTAATAAATCAATTAAATGATTTATTTGTTCAAGTAGGAAAAGCTAGAGGATGTGACTTGCATTAAGATTAACATTAATCATGATTTTAGTTAACTTAAGAGAGGATTAGGTGATTTGACCTATTTGATTTAGATTTATGAGTTAAAATAAATCAAAAGGAGATGGAAAATGATTTAGATTTAGTTAAATAAATATTTTGATTTATTTAGCTAAAGGGGATGATGTTAGTCTTAGAACCCTCCAACTTTCCTCTTCAAAAACTTATTAAAACTCATCATCGGAGGTTGGAATCAATCATACATGCTCAAATATGGAAAATGGATACATTCACCAAGGGATTTGGCATGAAAGCAAATGGGCTTTGAATTATGACCCTCCAAAGTAAGTCACTAGGGTATATTTTTTAGGTGCACTTCTAAGTGTGCAAAGTGAATTTCTCATCATGGACACTTCAAATTTGAAAAATTAGAAGGTGTTATCACTACCTCCTTTGAGCCCCTTGCTTCTCCCTTTCTGAAAAAGGTTGGCTTAACTTCAAATCCTGCTACTTCGATCTTGGTTTTCGATGCTACACCAGAATCTTATTTCGTTCCACTTGTTAGTTACTTTGAAGGGGATTCTCCCCCTTTTGATCTAATTGTTTCTAATGTTATTCTTAATTCATCATGGACAGTTTTGAATTGAAAGAAGAAATCTAAAAAGGTCTATGTTTTGTTTAACAATCCTTTAAAGGATTTTTCAAGGGATCGTAGCTCTGATGCTAGAGCTATTTCTCTTTAGTTGTTTCTAGGTTATCTCTTGCTAGTAGCTCCACCTTGCTACTAGTCTACTTATTTTTCTATTCCGGTGTGACTATTTTTGATTGGTAGTTGTTTTTGGCCAATCTATTTTGTTGGGTTGTCCAACCCTCTTGTTTGCTTTATATGAGATCAGGGCCCTTCCCTGCTTACATAATAAACGTTTTTTTGCTAAATATTACTAGAACATACTAAAATTAGAGAGATAAAGACCTAAAAATATAAATGTTTATGTTGTCATATCTAAATGTTGAATTAATAAATTGATTTTAATGGTAGAGTAAAATATGTCATATTCATAGAAATTGAAAAAATACATGTATAATAATTTGTAAAATATATCATAAATAATATATTAACAATTTTTCTTAGTAATTAATATTACAATAAAATATAGGCTAGACAATTATAATATCCACCTCTTCCTTGACGCGTCAAAATTGTAAATTCTAGAAAATTTAGAATTCACCTACACTATAATATAGATTTTAAACAAAATTTAAAGAAATGTCCTTATTGATATAATTTATAAGATATATTGCAACAAAATTGTACTTATTAACATGAATGGTATGGTTAATCTTGTTTAAATTTTTTGTAAAGACCAATTCGTCATTATGTAGAAGGTTTATGAGAATTCAAAGAACACTAAAATTGTTTTTACGTAATATAGAATGGGCTAAAAATAAACCTACTTGTGAAGGATGGATTGAGGTATTTCCCAACATTGGTCCCATTTCTTCCAAGTTATAGGAGGAATCAAGGGTAATATCAAGGGTTGAGAAACCATATGATTCTTACATATTTGCAAAACTCCTTGATCTTTATTAAGAGGCACAAATTTCATCCCCAAAGGATTTATTGAATGGTTATCTGATGTCCCGTTATAGGATGACCAAGGCGGAACCATGTTGTACATGCAAAAAGGTCAACAAAGAATACCCAATTTGGGTTGAGGTTCATTGAATAACAGTGATGTAGGAGGAAGAACCATTGGAGACTGAGGAGCCTTGGGAAAAATGTTATTAAGGGATACTTTAGTTATATCCTTAGATTTAAAAAATTTATATGACACAAATAAATAACCCTCACAAGGTTTAATAGGTTGGATTGGTTGAGGCTAAAAGTAATCTAGTGAAAATTTTAACGAGAGGCTAAATATTCAAATCCACTATGGTAAATAGTATGTATTTGTTCTTTAAGTGAGAATTTAAGCCATTTATGAATAATGATGGGACCACATTCATGGATTTTAGCCATGGGTAACCTAAATTCACATGAAACTAGTATGACATTGGGGTTATATGATAAATAAAACATCTAATTGTTTAGGTCCCACTTTTATTTATAGAGTTATAATACCAACGATATTGTGAATAGAACCATCATAAGCCTTTATTTATTCTTTTCATTTATCATAATCATCTTTATAAATTTCATGCACATATAAGAATTCTTTAGGGATCACATTCACTACACACATGGGTTCAATGAGTGTTCCTCTTATGGATTAATCATTAATTCTATTTGTGATATAATGTGGACCATTTGGTGAAATTATAGGAACATCAATATGTGTGAAATAAATATCAAGAAAAATATTGATTTGACTCTTACAAGTTTGAGCATCAACCATGTTAATATTACTAAATAAATTGTCAACTTCTTCTTATGTATCAGTTTGTTGGAGAAATATGGTTGGATGACATGCTAATGGGATTGTAAATATTTGTAAGTTTTGATTGGGTGGGAAAACTAATTTATTTCCTTTTCGGTTTACACCATCCAACTAAATGATACTATAATTAATGAGGTATTTCACTTAGTTCTTAAGATCCATACATATTCCTATATCATTCCAAAGTGTAGAATGATATTGAAAAAATGTCTTTTCATTTAATTTTGGTGAAAAAAATTTAGTTGTAGAATAGGCCTAATAGCAAGAATTTGAACCATATTTTTATTTAACAATTGCAACATAATAGCATGGAGAGAATTTGGAAATTGTAAAAATTTTCTATTTCTTATGTTAAATTGATACAACATTGTAGGTGTAGCGGGAACTTCTTTTTGGATGTTATTGGATAATTGAGGATTATTTATATTTATAAAGTTCTTATTTTTTCTTGAATGTTTGATAGTGCTATGAGGTATAGCTTTAGATTGACCAATAGGAGTCGATGAAAGTGAACCTTCATATTGAGTAATAGATATTTGATAATCATGAAGGGACTATACATAAATGTGTAAATGAGGGATACTTCATCAACAATATCGTATATCAAATATTAGGTTACAAATTTAAAATAAAGAATATTTTTATATCCACATTTGGAGGGTTATAGGATATATCTACATAAATATATTGGTATTGTCCTATAAATTTAGTCACCTCCTCTTTAGGTACTTGTTTACAATGGACTAAATCTCTTAATGTAACTTGAGGCCCATCATTTTCTTGAAAGTTTTGAATGAATTCCTTAACAAGTTTGGTAAAGGATACTATCCAATTATTTAAAGATGAAAAAAGCCAATCCAAGGTTACATCCTTTAGTGACGATGGAAAAATATTAGCTAAGATAGCATCTTCAAAAAGTAGATCACTACACAAAACAATGAAGTTGATACATGTTTGGTGGGATCCCTTTTGCCAACATACTTCTCAAAGTGACCTATATTTTAATGTTTTGTGGTATGGGTTTCTTTAAGATAGTGAATGATAATGGGTTACATATGAGCTATATTAGAGGGTTAGAATTGGATTAAATTTAATTCCTATTTAAAATTTCCTATTGAAATGATGACATGTCTTAAAAAATTTGGTTTATCACAGGATCATTTGGTGACATGTTTTAAGAATGTGTAACTTAATATGACAAACTATTATGGATGGCTGGAATTCTATTATTTTTCATGTTTATAATAGTGATGAACATGTAGGTATTGTAGGTTATGGGAAAAATCTATAATAATTTCAATAGGAAAACCCTAAACTTATGTTTAGACTTTACTATATTGTATGGTTCATGCTATAACTAGAGGGGTAAAGGTGAGAATAGAAGCCATGGTTGTAGGAGAGAAATATTTTTCCTAAGTGGTTTTGAGCATTGGAAAAGGCTTGATTTCAACTAGTCACTATAGGAATGTTTGCATCCACCATATGAGCTAGGTTATGCAACAGTTTTATTCCTTGTTAATCATTGATCAATTTCCTAAGGTTATCTAAAATAGGAACCATTTCTTTGGCTAAAGACTCAATGCTAAAGGATAGATGAAGTCATTATATGTATTTTTCAAATTGTTTAAGTTTATCTTCAAGGACATGGGAAATGGTTTCCTCCAAGTCCACATAAATGTTAGGTGGTGTAGAAGACATAGGTAATGTAGTGTGAGGAACATAATCAAAGATAGATTTAGTAGATGTAATAGCTTGAGTTAATGAGTTATAAGACTTAGGCCCAACACTACATGTGATTGTAGCATGAGAAAAAATTAGTTTGAAACCACATCTCATAGGGTATTAGATGTGGGAAACCAAGTCATGAAGCTAATAAATTTGTTACAAGATTCCAAAGACTAAATTTATAATATAATGGAGAGAAAAAAATAACAATGACAAAAACAAAAAGAAATTTTCAAGAATAGAACACAAATCTAAATAGGAATCACAAAGACAAAACTATGATAAGTTTTTTTCCTAAAATCAACTAGAAAAGGGTGCTAGTGTTTTTGACTAGAGGTATATTTTTTTTTACTGATTCCAAAATCTAGAAATGGTCTACAATGTCTAGGGATCCAAATTTGTAGAGGTTTGGGTCTAGAAATAGAAGGATTTCTTAGAAATACACAATAATGCATGCAAAGTTATGTTTTTGAAGTAATGGAACATACTCAATAGATAAATTTTTGAGTTTAAATTATTCTTATTTATTGAATTTCTATTGGAAATACCAAAAATTATCATATTTTTTTTATCTTTTACAATGACAAAGACTATGCAAATCTCTACTTTTTCAATGATTTTTACCAAAATATGTATGTGTAAAAGACAAAGTCAAATAATATAAGATTGCATTAATATTATAAAATGATAGACTTAATATTTTATAAGGTTTCTAAAATATAACAAGCATCGGGGTCACAAAAATGTGATGTGGCGAAAAGGGATCTAGTATCTAAACCAAATTTTCTCCTATACCATATAGGAAGGAACCCATTTGACTACTAACTACTATGAAGGAGACAAACTGGTGGATCAATGTTTTGGTTCTATTGGGGTAGGTTAATTGGTTGATTATTAATTGAATTAATTAGATGATGTAAATGTGTACTTAGGTCAAGTGTTAAATTATAGAAAACTATTATGATTTTTGAAAAGTATTGAACTATAACATGAAAAAGGATCATATAAATATAAGGATCATAGAAAACGGAACCAAAAATATAAATATAAGCTCAAAATAGTTGGATAGGGGTTTGAGCGCACTAGACCTAGGGGTTAGAGTGCACTAGACCTAGAAATGTATATCTTTGGAATAAAAAATCAAGTCTCAAATGGTCATTTTCTATAGGTTCCTCCCTTCTCAACTTAGCTACAAAAATTAATATATCAATGATTAATTACACTTTCCCCAACATGTTGATATAGAAGGATTAAATTCTTATTCTTGCAATTAGGTCTTCAATCTTTTGTAATATTTTCTTCATGTCTATCATCTACAAACAAGAGTAGAGAGAAATGGTTGTTCTATATAGGGGTTTACCTAAATCAAACACTAGTTTGGTCTTTTCACTCCATAATAGCTATGATGTTGTAAAGATTTCTTACCCTAGGTAAGACAAAGGTAAAATAAAAAAAAATGAATCGTACATTGATAAGTGCTGCAACTTAACACTCAAATATGCCTTCCTTGATGGAATGAATTTTTTCTACTCATCACCCTCAAGGATGATTGGATGCTTGATTTATGGTCCTACAAGTATTATTACTCATAAAAAAAAAAGAAAAAACTCATAGATAAACTTGGTGTATTACAAATATGAATTTCTTAACTAATAATAACCATTGTAAACTCTACTTTATTTTTTCTCAATTTATTTTTAGGATTCCTAATTGTGAATTCCAAATATCTAGTATTTAAAATAGTGATAAGACTTTAATTTATATGTATTTCTTGATTTCCCTCAATATTAATTATCAAAAGCTAAAAAATCAATTTAAATTTATAACTATTAAAATGATGACATTGACATATTACATTTGGGGCCAAAATAGGCTAGGTAGGTGTGTTAGAATCCTATTATAGACCTATTTTGTATCTTTAATTTTTTTTAAATGAATATTAAATCATGATTCCCAACGTAACTCTATTTTTTTTAAGATTGTCATAAAAAAAGTAGTTTAAGAGAATAATTGGGCCTAGGGACAACAGGGGGAGCTAACCCTAATGTGAAATTGTCAAGGGTCATAATTTATGATGTTAAAAATATTATCAACTATATTTCAATTGTTAATATTACATTTAATATATTATATGTTAATTTTTACATCATAAAATGTTATATAACAGTGAATGCAAGATCATGATGGGCACAAAAAATGAAACTAAGAAAAAGAATTGTGTGAAAGTGTTAGCTAATGTATTACACGTTCTCTTAGGCTTCAGATTTAAAATTTATTATTTGTTAAGTTAACTAAAACTAGAAAATCTATTTCCAAAAACTATTTTTTTCTTGAAAATGATGTTAATTTTCAAAATTGATAATTATTTTGTATCTGAATTTTATAAATTAAGACTTACCTGTGGAGTCGATTAGAACTAGTGTTGGGAGTCTGAAACCTAACCTTTCAATGAATATCATATTCTGAAAGATCTTAGTATACTTTCCTTGATTCCATTCTTGAAGGATACAATTGTTTATCTTTATTTAATATATATATATATATATATTTGTTAAAATATTAGGAATGTAAAAATGTAATGTATGTTTCTAAATAGGAAATTATTCTTAATTGCAAGGTAAATTATGTTTGAATTTATAATCTATATATATTGAAAACTATATGTATATTTCAAGTCTTTTATGCTTATTTACATCGAAAATATGCAAAAATCACACTCTTGAGAGCTTCTAGTAAAAAATCATAAATTTTTATTATTGTGAAAAAGAAAATTATAAAATATGCATCGCATTTACTAATGTGTCCTTCATTTTAAATATAAAAATCTAGAATGAAAAATATATTTCTTTTAACTTATAGTTACACTAGCCAAAATGAAACCTACTATTTATTTCTTCCAAACAAATTAGAAGTCCCTCATTGGATTGTCTACTTTTAGATAATTAATCTAAAATATTTAAAAAATAGAGTTATGTGAAATAATGAAAAAATATATTAACTAAATGTGGGATGAGTGACCTATTTTCCATCATTTCTTTAGGAAATGAAATCCCCACAAAGAATTGATTAACAACCCTTAGGTCAATCAACTCAATGTTAGAATCTTCAGATTTCCTTATGCTTAAGGATATGGGTCAAGTTCAAACAATAATTTTGGAAGAAAAACTAAAACTAGGAAATCAACTAAATTATATGCCAACTCAAACAAGAAACAACAATATGAAACTCAATATTAATAGAAACAAAAACTAGTTGCAGATCTGAGAAGGAAAAAATGATATTTACCAGTCACCAAAAGTGACTTTTATGAGGTTGTCTAGGTTTAATTCACCCATGGGTGAATGGGTCTTTTGTCAAGGTTTTTCAACAACTTTTGGGAGCTTCTGATACAAATATGTATCTTTTTATTTGTCCAAGTTCTAGTGTAAAAAAAAGTCAGAAATTAGATCTATAGGCTAGATTTCATGAGTTGACAACAACTTTGAAAAATTTGAATTTTTTTCCAATATTTCTCTTCAAGAGGTCTTCAATTTTGCTTCAACCTAAATCTGCAACTTACACACAAGAGGATTTTTTATTTTTTTTGGTGAATAGGGGTTTTCTTTTGTCAAACACTGTTTTGGCAATTAAACCTTGAATTGAAATAAAGCATGAAAGAGGGAAAGAAGAGTGAAAAATTGTATTTTACCACTCAATAAACCCTTGAATAAACCTTGGTAATGGAGATCCTAGAAGTTATACAACTTGAATGAAATGGCTTTAATGGATGTGGATCTTGATACTCGAAATAATTCTTTGAATGCTTGAATTGAATCTCGAAACCTACATCATAATGTTAGCTCCAACAACATGAATGATGCAAGAAGAATATGACATGATTGGATGTTGAATGTTGCAATAAATCTATGATAATTCTTGTCTTGAATACTCTTGATCATCAAATTTTCTCTTGTGAAATTTCTCTTCAGATTTCTGTTGAGATATTTTAATATTGTTAAGTGAAACCTAGAAAATAACCTTTTATTTATAGGTATGTATCCTTAATTTTTTGAAATTCAAATATTATAAGCCAACATTGAAGTATGGATTCAGGGCCCTTAAAATATTCCCGATTTTTTTTTAAAAATTTAGGTCCAAAGGCCTAGGGAGGACCCATTCACCCATGAGTGAATGGGTCTGAGGTCTCTATTCCTTGAATATAAATTGATCAACGTAAATTTTTATGCATTGAAATTTATTATATTGTCAGGTTTCCCCTTAAATAAATGTAATTAATTAAGCTTGTAAATGAGTAATAGGTACTATAAAGGAATAATTAAGTCCATTTCAATTAAGAGATCTGAAAAAAGTGTAAAAATATAAATAGATACATTTCTAAATGCTAAATTAAGGCACTACTAAGTGCATTTTAATTAAGAGGGCCCAAACTAATGTGAAAATGTAAAGGGATATATTTTTTAACACTACATTTTTCCTCCACTTTAGTGAGAGGATGACCTTGCATCAAACTCACACTAAAGTAGATAATCAAGACAGGTCTAGTTGTATAATTTTTGGAACAATAAGATGGAAAAGGTAAACAAGGATGATCAAGCCCCCAAGATCAAAGATATTATGAAAAAGAAGAAAAAGGTACAATGATACACATGCTTATGGTAAATACACACACACACACATACATATATATATGCAAAAATGAAAAGATGCTCAATCATACAATGTCAAAGACTAAAAGAAAGAAAAAGAAAAAAAAGGGTGTATCAAGCCTTGATTGTTTCTCTAACTCGATGTGGGTCAAGCCTTAGCTGTTTGTTCCAAAAACTATTTACATGTGCAACCCACTTTCCACTATGCAAACAAACATGCATACTCATGTGGGCTAGTGAAATTTGTTGTCCACTAGGTGAGCCCCAAAAAGTGGAAAATAAGAGAATATTATTAGGATCCCATAACGATACCAAAGTTATACCTCTCATAACATTAAAAAGGAACCAAAAAATATGAACTTCGAGATTCATAAGGCTTACCAAGCTATGTTATGCTAATTTACACTTATGAACAAACAAAGATCCATAGACAATAAAGGTGTGTTATGATTGGTGGCCATCAAAAAGGGTTGTAACATTGAGATTTACAAGGTTAGGAATTTGTGTTATGCTAAACATTTATGAAAAAAAATGGCTCCGCTGGCAAGCAAGGTGTGTTATGGTGAGTGGCCATGAAAAATGGTTGTGACTTTGAGCTTCACAAGGTTATCAAGATGCGTTATGCTAAAAACTTATGAAGAAAATGAAAATAGGATAATACATGTTCAAAGGGGATTTTATTAGTTCATGTAAGGTCTCCTCTTAGGGAAAATTGTGTTGAATGTCTTCAAGAGAGGAAAAATCTAGGATAAAAGATTCACAACTTAGGGAATGCAACATGTAGCCTCTAAGAAGAATTTTGTATGCCAAGAAATGTTGCACTCTTGGAGGACATCAAACCCAATGAAACCACTGATGGACCTTCAAAATTTTGACATCTTTTGATGGGTTCCTTGACATTTTTCATAATATTTTAACTTCATGTTCATGGTTTTCCCTAGGGCTTTTGGGTTTAATACCTTGGCTTCACATTTTTCAAACTTTTATTTGGCCCCAAAACTCTTGCATTATATTTCTTTGTTGACCCCCTCACCGGGTTACCGTTTATTTTAGTAATGGCTTATGTCATTTGGCCCATTATCATTATTGACCCCTTCACCTAAGCTGACCAATCATTAGGTTTTTTATCAAATTTTAATATATTTCATGGGTCAGCATGAAATATTTCATCTTTTGAAGGCTTATGTCCTAAGTCTTTATTTTTGAAGGTTTGTTGCCCGATTACCTAGCTCATGGCCACTTTCCTTTAAAAATGATCAGAACGTGCATGTGCGTAAAATATAAGTCATCAAATCTAATCCTGGCCCTTGTGCACACTTCATGCAGTATTTAAAAATTATAATTTAGTTGGGTTGTGTGGTGTGCGTGATTGCACCATGCATCCCCCCAGCTTGGGTGGGACCCAATATCAACTATAGGTAAGGTCTTAGCTGGAGGTAAATCGATGGCTCCACACATAAAGTTTTGATCAAATATGAGTTGTAGAGTGTGTGTCGTGTAGGTTATTAAATAATGACACCTAATGTTGTGCACAATCTATACGATGGCACCACGTTGATTCAGTTGGCGGTGTATAAAAGTTGGATGGGGCACATGGGTGATGAATGTGTTCTCTGATTGGGAATGAAACCATTGGTTGATGGACTGGCCATGCAACAACATGGAATTTTCAAATATCTTTGAATCGATCTAAGTCATCCAAAGTGCCATATGAGTGATTGATCGATGGCTCATATTGAATATGTAGAATTGGCCATGTGATGATCATTTGGATGCTACAAATAGTGAACATTTATGGAATCTTCTCTTCAGAGGATATCAATTTGATCTCCATGCATGTGAACAACTACTTATTGGTAATTATGATGAATGGTACACCAATTTCCATGTAGCTATAAATTAACGGTGATGAAACAGATTCCAACAATTAATCACTCATTCGCTCGTGCTCCTTGCGAGCATTGATGGTCGACATCATCAATTGGCTCTTAAATATGGATGACAACTCATCTTTTCCGTCATATTAATTGGGAGTCTAAATTTATTTTGGTTAGTAATTTCTCATGAGGTTTCTATTTATCAATGCAAGATGAGTTGATCGAGCACATCTCCATCAACTGTGCATAGGTTAGCCAGAGGTAATGTTCAAAAATATTCAAGGCTCTCTCAGCAAGAAGATGAAATGCATGAAGCCCATCCGAGGAACTACTAGGTGTAGCTTTCAGCTAAAAAGACTAGCTGCAATTACATAAGAGTCGATGCATGGCTAGGAGGAAGATTCTACGAGGTTTGAATGAAATTCGAAGGCCAGAGTAAGGTATGGTCGAAGCTCTTTGAGCCTACACAATTCTCCCATTGACATCTCTAATAGCTTTGGTGATAGAGACATAGAGATCGAATCCAACTATGACAAATTTTTGGTGGTGTTAACCAAGATGGTGGGTGCGAATGAAGAGGTTCTCACAATTTCTCCAATTTTTGTAGTGATATTGTGTGTTGTTACTGGTTCTAATGCTAAGAAGCATGTTGATGATGAGGAAGGAGTGGCGGTCTTTCCTCCTACAGTGGCAAAGACATGATGTGGGTGTAAGTATTGTGGCCCTGGTGTTGGTTTGGATTGATGGTGATGGTGATGGTTCCTTATTTTTGTTACAATGTGCACTGGGTCTTCTTTTGGTTCAACATGAATATGAACAACAAGCCTTAACAACATTTTGAAATGGGTGGGGTAAAATTGGGTAGTTGTTACAAGTTTTTGACTCCCCTATGCAGTACATGATTGCATCTAATCATCTGGGATTTTGAAATGCAAATGAATTTTTCCTTTGAAATGAAATTATGTTGAAATGTGACTATAATGAGTCCAATGCTTGTTGCTCTCTTGTGTTATAAAATATATTTCAAAGCTCATTATAGAGGTCAGATTTTTGAGCCCAATAAGGTCCAGGTAGGGTAGAGTGAACACGCAGAATGTAAAATTCCTTATGAATCTGCCACTTTTTGTCTTGAGTAGGGTTTATGTATGAAATTTTCCTAAATGGTCTTATGAAATTACTTATATTTAAAGAAATATAAAAACTTCAAAATATTTTCTCTAATGTGTGTTGTTATGACAGACTATGAATGAAAGTATCAAGTGTAATTTCATTTATATTTCCATGGTTTATTTGAATGTATGATTCTTTTTCCTACTTCAACTCAATGAGTTAATCAAATGCTTGAGGAAGAGTCATAGGTCTGTGATAATGTACTATGGATTTGATAACAAGTGATGCTTTAAGTATTGTGAATTTTTATGATGTAATGTATTGTCAAAATCATTTACTAATATCAGGAAAAATTATTATGTATGACTGAATATTTCATGCTTGACTCCTACCCAATTTGATGAGGCACTGACTTATTCATTTAGAATTCTTATAGTTTATTGAAATCATAAAATACCCATCTATGGATTAAAGGTTGGAACACTAATTAATTCATATTTTATCCATGTTGAGATGCAAGTCTCGAGAATACCAAATTTTCCTAGCAACTTAGAGGTCATTTGTTTGAGGTTGGCCAAGCCTCTGATAAATAATGTCTAATTGCACTCAATAGGGACAAATCTATGTGTGGAAGTGTTCTTGAGATATTGAATATCATATGAACACAATAAGGAACACCCTCCTTGGTTTCATAGAGCCTAAAGAGTAGGAGAAGAGGCCTTGAAATATTTTCTCATTGTGTTGGCCTTCTAGCCTTGAAAGTTCTTGAAAATAAGGCATGGCATCACTTCAGAGAATTACGGGGTCTAGCAAGAAAAAACACCAACAACAACCAAGAAGAACACATCAGATGTGAAGTAAGAAGACTGCACAATGAAACATAAAGATATAGTCAAAATTTTAAAAATGATATTGCTAATGTATGCCCCCACTTCAAAAAAATTGCTAAAAACCATGTTGTGAGAAATTCATTTAAAGTAGAAAAGACTAACTTACAAAAACAACAATAAAATATTGAAAAAACTACTAAAAACTACTTATAAAGGACTAAATTTGGTCACGTGACCATTAGTAGTTTATTTCCAGTCATATATAACATGCCCAGATTGATGACTAAACTATTTTTAGTCATTTATTGGTTGTTTTGATTGATCATTTTGGTAGTATATTTAGTCATTGATTCAATCATTCATTGTTGTGATCTGGTCACTTATTTAGTCAATTTTTTATTCACTAATATATTTATTCATTAACTTAGTCATTGATTGTTGTTAAGTGGTCACTTATTTAGTCATTTTTATTCACTAATTTAACATTGGTCATATATTTAATCATATTTATTCACTATTCATTTTTTTTTGTCAAATGGTAGTATATTTAGTTAATTTAATTATTAATTGAAGTCGATTAGTAGTATATTTAGTCATTTTGAAGCTTGCATTTAGTCATTAGTATATTTAGTAGTATATTTTGAAGCTTGCATAATGAAATAACTTTAAGAAGGTAAAAAAAACTTATTATATTGATAAAAAATGCTTACAAACATCATATATATCTGAAAATAAGTTTCAATGCTTTGTCTTTTCCAAAAAACCCTTCATGGTTACAATACATAGCTCAAAGAATGAGAAAGAAATTGAGTTTTTTTAGTATCACAACATAGAAGCACAAAGACATTCATAGATGTATTCTTCACAAATCCATGACTCTCCCATGAATCTCAATGTCCTAGTTGAAGGTCACACTATCATCTTTGCCAAGATCCTATATCATGCACCCAACTTGCTCTATTTTATAATTTTCCACTATGAATTTTTACCTCTAGCAATAAATTGTCCTTATCTCTAATATAGAAATCAACATCACATTATGATACTATTATTGCAAAATATATGTGTCTTGGAAAATAGCTCATGATAACCCTCAACCTTTTTTCCTCTCACTTGTATCAACTTTGTGGTACTATCCTAGGTGTTCATGCATCTAACATGAAGACTCTTGACTATCATGAAATTTGGCACTATTAAATGCATACTAGAAGGTTATCTCCTTCCCCCTTTAAATGCCTCTTGAGACACTGAAAATATTGTAACATTTGCTCAGTTCTTCATTGACTCTAAGATTATATTTTAATGTTGCATGATCACTGTCTTTTGCATGAATCTCTTCCCCTTGACAGTCACTTGTAGGTTTTCTTCATGCATAGTTGGAAGCTCTTTCAAAGACTGTCCTTTGAATCCTCACTGTCATACATTCTCATTTAAAAACATATCCATAGAAGTTTGAGGAGTGATTCTACCATGGCATAATTATTTTAGAAACACTATCATTTTCAAGATGCCATTTGATTAGGACCTTCACTTTGTGTTTCTAGGTTAGATTAAAACTATCCAATCTCTTCACACTCTTCTCACTATATTATTCCAAACCCCCTAGTTTCTTCTACTTATGGATCTCAGTGTAACCATATCATCCATGGGTCTTTAAGTGTTGTTGATCCTCAAATGAGTATTACTGCCTTTTGGGAAGGTCCTCGTATTCTTTTAAAGGCATATCACTATCATAATCGTTCCTTGTGGTTGAAACCATGATATGAAGGATTATTGCAAACAAAAAGAGAAATGACCTGGAAAGTAAAACTATAGTTTTTAGTACTCGATCAATGATTTTTTTGAATTTTTCCTAGTTAGACCATAATGAAAAATCTATAGAACATTATAAAAAAAAACTCACAATTTCTAGACTTGATAGACAAGATCATAAAAAAATATCTACTAAAATCATACAAAATATCTCTCTCATAGCTTAATAGGATATTCAAAAAATGGATTTATTGAAAGGAATTTCAAAAATTTCAAGAAAATTTAATTGGTAGTTCTAAAGCCAAATTCTACAACCTTTTCTAGCTTCCTCCTAGCTTGTGATAAAATGGGAGCTTAGTAACAGGGTATAGAAATCCATCAAAGCATATAGGATAGATTTGTCAGATGTTGTAGTGGCAACTACCTTGATATACATGTATGTAAAATGTGGAAACATAGAAAAAGCATGTGAACTATTTGACAAAATGCCTCAATGAAATGTGGTCTCATGGAATGCAATGATTGTAGGATATGCACAAAATGGATTTTTTGAAAAGGATTTAGAAACTTTCAAGAAAATAAAATTAGAATGTGTAAAGCCAAATTTGATAACCTTTTCTAGCATCCTCCCTGCATGTGCCAAAATGGGAGCTTTAGAATAGGGTATGGACATCCATCATGTAACATAATGGAAGGGGGAGTTTTGTTAAATATTATAGTTGGAAGTTCTCTAGTAGACATGTATGCAAATTGTGGAAGTATAGATAAAGGAGGTGAACTCTTTCATGGAATGGCTCAAAGAGATGTCATCTATTGGAATGCAATGATTGTAGGATATGCACAAAATGGATTTAAAAAAATAAAAAATCATGATAGATGCGCACTATTTCCATCATTTTAAACAGGGAAAATGTTCTTGAGGAGATGATTGGTGATGCTAAATGAAGCAATCTGAAAATTAGGCTTGAAATATGTTCTATCCATAACTGCCCCAGTAGACATGTATGAAAAATGTAGAAACATAGACAAAGAATGTGAACTGTTTGATAAAATGCCTCAAAGAAATGTGGTCTCATGGACTACAATGATTGCAGGATATGCACAGATTGAACTTTTTGAGAAGAAATTAAAAAAAATCAAGAAAATGCAATTAGTTGGTATAAATCCAAACTCCACAAAATTTTCCACCATCCTCCCTGCCCATGCGAAAGTGGGAGCTTTGGAACAGGGTATGGACATCCATCAAAACATGAAGGATAGAGGAATTTTGTCATTTGTTGTAGTTGCAATTGCCCTGGTTGACATGTATGAAAAATATGGAACCATGGAAAAGGAACATGAATTGTGTTATAGAATACCTCAAAAATATGTGGTCTCATGGACTACAATGATTGTAGGATGCACAGAAATTTTATTTTTTGAAAACTATCTAGAAACTCTCCAGAAAATGTAATTTCATTGTGATATTTTTTTGTTTTAATCCCGAGGGCTAAATCTTTACCATTTTTACTTATATTTTTGTCACACTTCTTTAGAATCTCATCAAGCTTATCTATGCATGTTTTGAACCTCCAAAGATCTTCAAACTTTGTATGGTCTTGTAGACTATCAAATAGGCATTTAGAATGCAGTGATAGTCTTGATCTCTATTAGGGACCTCTCAAGATCATTTACTCAAAATTGTTGAGCTTCTCTTTTGCTATTTGTCCTTGATGAAAATATTGTGGTTTAGGTTGGAATCTTTGTGGTTGGTTATTAAGTTGCACAACTTCTATTCTATCATGGGTGATCCCACAATAGTGGTTTACAATTTTTGGCCAAACTAGACACAACAATTATTATTTTTAATTAAATGTTCATATTCGGGAACCTATAATAGCTAAACCGTGAGGAATTTGAAGATGATGAAAACTAGAGTCTCATCAAAAAAATTTTGTAGATTCTAATTTTATTTTTTTCAAAATTTTTGGAATCAAATTACACTTTTTTTCCATCTCCCATGAAAAATTGGTTTTTTTTTTCAGAAAACAACATTTTAAAAAAGTGACGCTCACCGTACATGACATAAATTTATTTGTATGAAGGATAAAGTTCTATTTTTTTTGAATTTAGATTTGCAACTATGATATCTAGCACTTTCATTTGGTCTTATAGTTTTTTATTGAATATTTTTTCCTTAATTAAGTTTCAAAGTGAAATCAATTGTAACTCAGACATAGGCGGACTGTATACAACATGACATTTTTTGTATGAATCAAAATTCAAATATTTTTTTTAAATGGATCAAGGACATCAATACCCAGCCTCATCGTACTTTTAAAAAAATATTTCGATAATCCGCTATTTTTCCACATGTGCAAAACTAAGAGCTTGATTTTTGGTGAAAAACCTATGTTTAATAAAACTAAAAAAAAATATACATAATAAAACAAAAAGATATTAAAATTTAATTCATTGGATGGCTAGTGACGAGGACTACCATCTTCAAGTTTTTTTTGTGAAGTCTCCTCCATTTTCATCCCCAACTCAATCTTTGAAGGGCATAAATCTACTAAAATTTGGTGGAAGAGGGGAAGAAAGGCAAAAAAGGGGGGTTTGAGCGAACCCCCCTTCACTTGAAAGGGTGAAGGGGGGTTTGTTTGAAGGAGGGTTTGCTCAAACCCCCCTTTTTTTTGAATTTTCCATTCGTTTCTATGAAGAAATATGGCATCATAGGGTTCAAGCAAACCCACCATGCAAAAGGGGGTTCACTCGAACTAGGGGTTTGACCGAACCCCTCTTTTAGGTTCATGCGAACCCCCTAGTTCAAACAAACCCTTAAAAAAGTGAAATTTTGAATGTGTGACCATTTTTGCAAATTTATTTCCTCATCAAAATTGTACACCACTATTATGGGTTTACCATCATTGGCATACTTACTTTGGCATTATGATGTTATTTTTGATGCCACTGATCTCTTGACTCCATGTGCAGATCATAAGGAATCTTGTCTACAAGTTTATGTGGTATTGGCATGTTCAAATTCCTAAAATCGTGTCTTTGATAATGTTTTTGAACTTCATCAAAATTGTATATTTCTCTATTCAACCTCGTTTAGGTAATGCTTTCAGTTATTTTGGCTCTTAGAATTTCAAAATGTAGTTGGTTTTTAGTTTTAAGAAAACCCTATCGAGTATCCTTAAACAATTGATAATGGCTTGGGCATATGGTATATTGAATTTGGAATAGATATATGGCACATTGAAATTGGTATGGAATTAGCCTTTATTACATTTTATAAGGAATTGGATATATTGGGCATTATGTCATGGCAATCAACTTTGAATAAAGGTAAACAAATTGATCACTACATTCACATATGATATCGGGTCTTATGGTTGATAAATCACTAGGCCTTAAGGCTGACAATAGGTATGAGGTTATGTTTATTTAAAATACACTATGATAGTCACATGTATTTGACTTCTTGGTAATAAGGATGGCTAAGTTAATCGGCATTTGGTTTTTTAAAGTCGTCATGACAAATTATTTGAGGAATTATTGTGTCGGCATTTCACTTTATTAATAATTGAACATTGATAATGATGATCGGCGATGTGCATGCATTCAGAGGTACTGAGATGGTCTAAATGCATTGCACTGGTTTTTCCACAAAATTCATAATGCATTATGAGATTCTACTTATTACTTTAGTCCTTTCAAATTTCAAACTTTATCAATACTTGTAAAATTCATCAGTTGCTTTGCTTTGGAAATTTTAGGGCAATCTTTTTTTGTTTCACATGATCGAGGGTTTGGAACCCTAACTTGGCCACTACCATAGAAATCTACTCATTTATTTCACTATGTTTGTTGGCTTTCTGAAATTCTTTGTCAACGAATGGGACTCTCTACAAAATACTCTCCATGGTCGATACTCTTGTCAGTCTTTTGTCACTAGGTAAAGCTTCAAACCTTGAAGGATTTTGTGTTGCTTTTCTACTATGTCATTTTGGTAAATAGCTACATGATAGACTCTCTTTCGTTCTCCTTAGGTATTCACCTTATCAAATGTGTTTTGAGGAACCATTATTTCTACTCACACAAAAAGTTGAAGACATGTGTTTTATTCTTTCTGGGAAATGGTAAATTGGTTTTTCTTTGTTTGTGATAAAAAATAATGCATGTTGATTTCACATAATTTGAAATGCATATCAAAATAATTTATCATATTAATTATGCTCCTGCTTTAAGGGATGGTGTTTTTGATTTGTGGGTAATTATTCGCTCTACAAATCTTTTCAGTCTTTCACTTGGATTTAGTCATAAAAAAATTTGTGTGCAATATTATGAGGTTTCGGTTACGCAACCTTGAGGTTTCGGTTACGCAACCTTGAGGTTTCGGTTACACAACCTTGAGGTTTCAATTACATTATTGTTGCAACCATTTTCAAGGGTATTGTACATGGGATATTTTTCTGTTGAATCCTATTTGAATTAGCATTCCCTATGCATGCTCCTTATGTGGACATGGTTCAGTCTCCTTTCTAAAAATGCATATTCCTTGACTATTTTTGTCAAAAGAAAACCTCCATGTTGAACATTTTCTAAAACACACAACAATACCTAGCAATGTTGTTCGACAAAAAGTGGGTACTTTGAATTCTACCTATGTTTTTTTGAAAAATGAAAAAAAGTAGTTACTGTGTTATAATTTACTTGAGATGTAATGATAAAATATGTGTAAGAAGAAAAACAGAGGGATTAGGGTTTTTAGACTCTTTAAAAATAGAGAGAAAGTGTTAACTATTTTTGTGAGAACAAAACATGATTGTGAAGAAAGTGAAAAAAACACAACTACTGTATTGAAGAAATGTTGAGCTTTGAAATTGAATTAAATATCAAGCTGTCTTAAGGCTTGACAATGGCTGAAATTCTGAAGGGTCATTCTTGAACCTTGAGGATTGTAGGCATTGTCCATCAAGAGTCACTTGAGAGAAATGAGAGAAACAAAGAGATCCTCTATATCATTGTATGTATTACTGAAAATAGAAAAGGGGTTGGTGCTCCTTGAAATTGGTGTTTCTAAAAGAGGGGTTGGTGCTCCTTGAGTTGGTGCTAAAAAATTAGCCTATGAGGCAATTGTTAAAATTGGTTATTAAAATAAAAGCCTAAAAAGGAAATAGTTAAGGAATGGTTTTTCTACCCCAGGAGGGTTTTCCACTTGACATATCTTGTGTCATCTTTCTTATCTATGGTTCATCTGATTCATTGCATGAATTCTTTAATATGTTATGTTTCACTATTATAATTCTCATTTTAGTTTTAAGTGATTGCATTCAATACATGAATAAGTTTATCATTGATAAACAAGAGAATAAATTTGTTTTATATTAGTTTTAGTAAAATTTGTCAAAATTGTTAATGACAGTGATTCACCCCCCCCCTCTTATGTCTTTTTCACTCCAACAATTGGTATCAGAGCGTAGAGTCCTCTGATAGGTCTATCCAACCTAGGATTGATTCTGGCCTTGGAGTCTATTCATAATGTCTCAAGCTCATGATGGCACATTCATGACTAGAGCTCCATTATTTGATGGAATTGATTATTTTTTCTAGAAAATTAGAATGGAGACTTATTTAACTTCTATTGACCTCGATGTGTGGAGCATAGTGTAAATTGGGTACATTGTACCAACTACATTTCCTACATCTTATGATGAAAAGAAAAGATATGAAACTAATGCAAGAGAAAAACATGCTCTCCTATGTGCTTTGACTAAAGATGTCTTTATCAAATTCATGCACTATATCTCTTCTAGGGATATCCGGACTAAACTTGAAACTATCTATCAAGGAAATGAAAAATTTAAAATAGTCAAAAGTCCTCACTCTAAAACATCAGTTTGAAGAAATAAACATGAGGGACAATGAAAAAGTGGTTGATTAATTCTTGAGAGTTGATGAAATTGTCAATGCTATGAAAGCTCAGCAAAAAGAAGTGAAAGAATTTGATGTTGTAACTAAGGTCATTAGAACATTACCGACCAAATTTGAAGCTAAGGTCGCTACTCTAGAAGAGAAGAACCACTTTGAACAACTTACCCTAAACAACCTACAAGGCACGCTTATTGCCCATGAAATGAGAATTAGTAAAAACAATTCCTCTACAAAAGAAACTACCTTTAATACTGAAAGGAAAGAAAAATTTGAGGCTACTAAATCATAATTTTTTGATTCAAAATAATCTCACTTTGCTGGGAAGCTCAAAAAGGGGTCTAGAAAGTATAAGGGGAAACTTCCATTCAAATACTTTAACTGTGGTAAAATAGGCCACTTTTATGCAAAGTGCCCCTATGGTGATCCAAATAGTAACAACAAGAAATTTGAAAAATTCCCTAAAGAAAAGGCATATAGACCTAAACAAAAATTCAACTTCAAAAAGAAGAAGAGTTTGTTCAACAAAAATGAAATAGACACTGAATCTGAAGATTCTTTAGATGAAGAAGATGAAAAACTATTCATGGCTGAAATTATTTAGCATGAAGACACTAACAACAATGATGCTGAAGATGGAAAAATGGATCTTGAAGATGAACTAAAATGTGCTTTAAAAGAGCTAAGAAAACTTAAAAAACAAATTCTTGCTCAAGAACAAAATTCTGCTCGAGAAATTGCACAAGAGCAACTCACAAATCTTGAAATTGTCTCATTGAAAACTCAACTTGTAGAAACCAAGAGAGTTGAATATTGTCTTTGAGTTGACATAAATCTTAAAGATCGAGAAATTCAAGAACTTGAACATTAAATTGTAGATCTTAGGAAGACCATTGAGAAGTATGAGAGTACAATTAAATTGAATGACATGCTCAGTAAACAAAAATTGAACAAGGACAAAACAAGTATTAGGTTTTATGAAGGGTGAATGTTCAAATAATAGTGCAAATGATGATGTTGTTGCTGGAAACAAAAGTTCTGAATCTAATCATCCAAATTCTGATAAGGATCATGTTCATCCTTTTAGGAATAAAAAAATATCATATAACTCTAACCCTTTCTTTTATGGGTATTGTTATTTCTGCAATAGATTTGGCCACAAAGTGAGCTCTTATAGGTTTATAAATCCTAGAACACCTAGATTTGGTTATAGGAAAAATCTTGGCTTTGCTAGATAGATTAGATGCTTCACATGAAATTCCATGGGTCATTCTGCTAAGCAATGTAAAGCTGATCAACAGAATAAACAACAAAAAACTAAAAAGGTTTGGAAACTTAAAACTATCAACAACATAGAACAAACTATGTTAGTTCAAACTGCTTTCCACTCCAAGAAAAATGACTTATGGGTCCTGGATAGTGGTTTCTCAAACCACATGATTGGTGACAAAGAAAAATTCACTAATCTTGAAGATTATGTAGGTGGATATGTGAAGTTTGGAGATAATTTAGGTATACAAATCAAAGGTAGAGGTTCACTTATTATGAATGAAGGCACTCCTATTTACAATGTGTATTATGTAGAAGGTTTAAAACACTATATCTTCTAAGTGTCAGTAAAATTTGTGACAGTGGCTATCAGGTCTTGTTCACTTCTCAAGCATGTGAGATTAAAAATAAGCTTGGAAAAGCTATTGCTACTGGAAGAAAGACTAAGGGAAATTTCTACAATCTTATTGACACATCTGGAAATGAAAATAATCAATGTATGTGCTTAATGAGTCATGTTGAAGAAAATTGGTTGTGGTATAAGAGACTAGGTCACATTAATTTTGACAATATCGTTAGGATCAGTAAGAACTAGAATGTAAGAGGTCTTCCTATCTTAAGAAAACCTAAAAATGTAGTTTGTAAAGAATGTATCAAAGGAAAGAAAAAAAAGGTAAGCTTTAAATCTATCAAACAAAAATTCTATGCATGAGTCTTCTTCCAAACAAAATTATCCCACATAATCCATACATTTCAAATGTGACTATAACAAATCCTATCTTACCAAACATGAGAATTTGAAATTCACACTTGGTGAACTTTGGGATAGATATTTTTGTGAATCAAACTAATGTTGTTCAAATTCCAAGCAATATGTTAACGACTCCAAGTATTGATCCAAGTTAAGGTAACACAATGCAAAATAAAGTTTACATATATCAAGGAAATATGATTCCCAACCAATACAATGTTCAAAGTCAACCTATAATACCAAATCAAAACATTGTCCAAAATTAATTTGTCCATGATCCCACACAAACACCACAAGTATATATTCCAAATATGTTTTATCAAAAAAAAAATCAACTATATCAAGGGTGTCAAGATCCAAATCAAGATCAAGTTTTGCAAGATCAAATTGTTGCACTTACCAAAATAGTCAATCCATTGCGCTAAAAGACATATCCACCCAAAACTTAATACACTCTTGCATTAGTTGAACCATTTCATCAAAGCATTATGTTGTATCAAGATCAAGAACATAACAACAAACCCAACCTCAACATCTCAAAGATCAATCACCACAACTCAAAGATCAATAACCACATCTCTTAAATCAATCACCACAAGGTCAATTTAAGGTACAAATCAGAAAAGGTAACAAATGAAAATACACACCACATGGGGAATCAATCGAATCAGTCATGTAATAGTTGATACAAGAAAATCTCATTAAAATCCCCATTTATGTGAATTATCAAGAGCCCTTGGTGAAACCACCAGGGTATAACGAGAAGCACCTTTGTAATTTTCACAAAATAAAGGGACACACAACACCAAATTGTATTCGAATTAAAAATCTCATCCAAGAACTTATTGATAAAAAAATAATAACTATTGGGGACAATGATCAAGATTCAACCATTAGTGATAGCAATGACAATATCTCCTCCATAATTTTTGAAAACAATAATCAAGATCTATCCATCAATGAGCACCTTGAAGATGTTTCTACCTCATCCAAAGATCAACTCAACATACATCAAGAGTCACTTTTTGACAATGATAAATACCCCTCAATAATATCCAACAATGATCTATTCAAAGGAGTGTTAACATTATTTGATCCTATAATTGGTGATCCTTCCACCAATGATCATGTTGAAAGTGTCTCTACATCACCTAATGAGTTAGAGGACATATCTCAATATTTTTCCCCAAAGTCTAGCAATGGTCCTTTCCAAGACATATTGACATCCTTCGACCTCATTATTGTGGATATTGAAGAAATTATCAACTCAACATTTGATCTAATTCCACTCAAAGATCAAGAAGATATTGAGCCACCTCCCATGCCTAATGAAGATATCCAAGAACCCTTTATAAGTAATCCATCCTTTGAAAGTGACCCATGTCAAGAACGTGATCCAAAACATGTCAAAAAAATTCTAAAATTAATCAAGATCAAGAATTTGTATCTCCACGATACCACATTGAGGTAATGGACACTCTCCTTTCTATACAAGTCCACTCAGAATAGGATTCCTTTATGCCTAACATAATTACACAAAAGGGGCAGGTTATTGATTCCTACAATCAAACCGAGTTGTCAACATTGGGATCAGATGTATCCCAGATTCAGATTGAGGACATCATGTATGAATATATCAAACATTATCCACTCAAAGAAATAGGTCATACCAAACATGATATTCTAGAGTCAACATAGCAAAAAATTAAAATAACATCACATGTAGTAGTCATTTATTAGTGAATGCTTGCTAAATACAAACTCTAGAAATACGTAGAATCAAAGCATGAAGGTTCTACTTCAACCATACTAGAGGAAACTTTGTCTCAAGAAAACTTCAACATAGAGAGAATGAAGAATATCTATGATGAAACCAATGCCAATACTAGAACCAACTGCATCATGAATCTTCATCAACCTAACACCCCATCCACAAATTGGGACCAACATCAAAAGAAATATTTGAATCAAAGAACAAAGAATGTCATAAAAGAAAAAGAAGTACCAAAGAATGAAGGAAAAATCAAATACACATGGATACCAAAGAATACAAAGAAATATTATCCCTATCAAACTCCATTAGTCAAAGAAACTGTGGGGAAAAATAAAAAAGGGAAAATTATCCATCAAAGGTGTCCACAAAGGAAAAAATAGGCTTCCCAAGTGATGTAAAAATTATATCAAGCAATTGCTCCCGATTCCTTGCACACTTATGTATCCACTCATCATTGGTCATCTTCCCAAGTTTGGAAATTCAAAGGTTCCAAGCTATCAACCAATCCATCTCCTGTTCCTAAACACATAACACCATTCACTCCTCCCCGTATGATATCCAATTCTCACATTAAGCATGTTTTGGCAATGAATCTTCATCATAAGGATTTAGAATGCACTCTATCATGATGTGCACACAAATACAAAATTAATTCTGGTATCAGCAAAGCAAAACAAAATTCTCAAAAGTTGCATTCAAGTGCACGTATCTTGGCAAAGAAGCTTCGACAAGCAGGATATCGATGGAAAATTATGAAAAAAAAATCTACATAGACAAAACCAAGTGGTTCAACATGGGCTTAAAATATTTTAGCAAAAAATTCCAAAAAAAATCCAAAAAATATAAAAATAAAAAAAATCAGAAAAAGGATTGAAAACAGTAAAGAGAAAAAAATAATCCTCTAGTGAAAACCAATATGGTGGTGCTTTGGATAGGTACCATGATGAAAACATGGAAAGCATGCATCATGTCTAGAATTGAACATTTGTGTGCACTAGTTCAGTTAGAAGCATCTCATCACATCCATAATAAATCCATTCATCCATGAACCATTTATCCCATCCATCTTCCAAATTATCTATGATCTTGATAAAGTTTTGGTGCACACTTTACACTTGTTTATGGTAAACATATTAACATAGGTCATTTTCATTGATCTTATCCTACCTAGCATTATCTGAGCCATGAAGCACTATCCAAGTAAGCATCCTTTGTCTGATCACCTTATCTTATCAAAAGATAAACCTTTGCATCCTTTGTGTGCTTACCATATCAATCCATCCATCCATTTATCCAAGAATCCACCCATGCCCTTCTATACATTACTAGACATTGGGGGCAAATATTTACATCTTGCTTTAGGAATAAAGCTTGATCTATCTCTTCCAACTTATGTGGTGATCCAAACAATGGTGAACGTAAAATCAAATTGGTCAAAACACTTGTGAGCAAAAAATTGAAATCACTAACCCATGGAATATTTTGAAAAGAAGATGTTCCTTATCAAGCTTTATCTTTTTTCAAACATCAATCCAAAAAATCAATATTAGTTCTGTCTAATGTGTACTTTAGTGTAACATCAAATCATCGAAACAATTTTGTTCCAAATCAAGCTTCGAAATCCTGATCAATCAAATCCAGTCAATCCATCATCATCTTGGGATATACATCCTATTCCTTTTTTTTCTTAATACTATCCTTATATTATTGTGTATCCTCAAATAAATTATCGTCATCAATCCTAATCAATCAAACCCAATCAATCCATATCCAAATCATCAAAATCATGTGAAAATCCCAAAACATCTAAATCATGTCAAAATCCCAAAAACAAGTCAAAAAACTTAGAAAAATTCAAAAAGATGGCATCTGAACTACGTTGTCTCTAAGCTTAAACATAGGCAAGGCCATCATTGATGAGCCCCCAAGACATAAAATCCAAAAAAGTTCAAAAAAATCTCAAGATCCCAAAAAAAGCCTGAAAACATTTCAAAACACCAAAAACATCCAAATATTTGAAAAATCCCAAAATGGTGCATCCATCTCATCTTGCTTTCACCCTCAATAATCATCCACTCATAATAAATCATCGTTGCTATCATCCTTTAGTAAAACAATTAGAAACAACTCTAGGAGGTTTAAAAGTGAACAACTAATCTTCAAAGTCTCAATTCTAGATTAGTAAGTCAAAAAGATAGTCAACTCGGAGTATCGATGGCTTGTCATTGAGTCAATGCCATATTACTTGATCACAACATGTCAGAGGATGCATCCTTCCTACCATGGACATCAACATCAGGCATCACCGTAGTTTAGTCTTGGCTAGCGGTATGAAGAACATTAGCTTATTTGTTTACTTTATCTTCTCTTTTGATTTATCTTATTGTGCACTTATTCCAATGAAATCTCAATGATGTCTAAACAAAAATATTTAGAGAGAAAGGAATGGGGCAACAATCATTATTTTTTTATTTGTTGTGCTTGTTGGATGTTCTTGTAAAATAACTTGGTTATGCGTGCTTTTTTTGGTTTGTAGGGAAGGTGTTTTAGATGTATTGTTGACCACATAGGAAGGCTTTCTTTTCTATGTTTTGGTCTGAGTTGTTTAGAATATATGAAATACATTTCGAATAAGGTTTCGTATGTCAGGTGTGAACAAGATTACTCCTATCTAATTTTTGAGTCAAAGTCCATCACACTAGGTGCAATGCCATCTTGGTTCTTTATACCTTGATGCACTGTACCTATGTGTGTTATCAAACATAAGGATATTTATGCTCTTTACTTATCCCATCCTTGGATAAGTAATCCATAGTTTGGAGAGACCAAGGTTTACAATTCATCTTCAAGTCAAAGAGAGGTTTCCATGGTTGCATGAAAATGTGTAAGAGATAGCTACAAAGAATAGAGACTAAGATACATTATAAAGAGGTAGAGTTTCTAGACAGGTTTGCAGATATGAGGTCAAGAACATAGAGAATGAAGAGGGTCAATAAGACTGAGGGTGGACATAGTGAACATAAGTGTTGCCTTATCTTGAAAGTATATTTTAGCATGGTTAACCTTTATTGAAAACCTCATATCCGGAGATATACATGAAAAAGAACAAAAATCACATATAAAATCTGAATTGAGTATCTATTTAGACATATTTTTTGAGTCTAGGTTCCAAAGAGACAACAATAACCAGATACAATGGTCCATCATGAAAAATTGTACAGAACCTCGTCACCAACACTCTAGGGTATCGTGTTTGAGCTTTACAATATCTTGTAGAAATTTTACACTATCATGCAAAAATTTACACTATCATACAAAGGTTTGAATTACATATTATTCTCATTCATAAGAAGTATTTGATGCTATAAAAACAAGGATATAGAGGAATTTTAAACTAAATCAAATTCATATAGGGAAAATGAAGAAGATACTGAGATACATTGCACAAGAGAGAAAGTGACTCAAGACTATCAGTTCAAGAATACAGAGGTCTAATGAAAGGTGACAGTCCAAACCCACCTTTACATCTCTCTATCCATTTTCAACTATGAGGTTTGCACAACATGATTGTCTCATTCTTAATAGAGACCTGTACTAGAAAGTTACAAACAACAATATTGGATATCACAAAGCTGGTAGACATGAGAAGACACTGAGATTTGAGTATGGGATAGTCAACATGATCTCATAAAGGTTGTGAAGATAATGTGCATAAACCCACTTGTTGGGATCTCTTCACCAAGCTCTTGCAGACATATTATGAAGTATATATGATAAGAGAATCCCATGAACCTTATAGGAATGTGTGAGTTCTACATTTTCATTAAGAGCACCTTGCAAAAGGGTATGTGTAGGATCATCATGGAAAAGATACGCCCTTAAGTGGTGATGAAATTTTAGAAAATCAGAGTTAGGCAACTTGATGTAAAAATTTGAATAAGTTATCTATATTATTTCAAAAATATGAAAGAATAGAATCTGTAGAAAATTGAATCTAGTTTCTAAACTAATAAGTTTTTTTTTTTTTTAAAAAGAAAAAGCTATTTGGTGAAAATTTGAAATTTCAATGTAGTAGTACTTAAATTTGAGGGAAAAATGAGAAGTAAGTCGGTGTCTGACCACCCTAACCACAATAAAATAATAATATTTTTTTATAAGGTTTTAGATATAAGTAGAGGACCTGTGTATCGATGTGATACATCTTTTTTTGTAATTATTTTCCTAGTAAATAATTAATTATGATTTTTTTATTACAACTTTTAAAAAATATAAAAACTCATATGTCTGACCACCTTAAATTGGTCAAAACTACATGAAATTCATTTTTTTGGTAATCCTATAGCATGCAAATCATAGAATGTGATGCATGTTTTGGATTTAAAAAAAGTGATACCATTTGAAACCTATAGATGTTTTTCAATCAGCCTATCAATCAGAACTTTAGTCGTAATTCAAATAGAAAATGAATAATAGTAATTTATTAAATTAAAAGTAAATCATAATTTATATTGGTGGAAATCTGAGAATATCCTTTAAAAACCTTTTTCATTTCATTAATTTTTGGTAAAGAAAATTTGTTAGCCACATGGGTCATCATATCACTTACATATCGCCACATTTTTGCCCATCATGATCCTACACATACCCAAAAGAAAACCTGCAAAACTAGTATAAGGTTAATACAGTCATTGTAAAGGGTCTAGCATAACCTTGCATCTCCAATTTCAAGTATTTATATGTTAAATAATGGATTTATGGCAATCATTTAAAGAATCTTGTGAGATTTCTACACTAAGTATTGAAAAAGGGATTGGTAATAGGGCATCAAGTCAATAAATACAATGACCTTGTGAAGAAATGCAATACAAAGATAACATTGAGATGCCTACACTAAAGATAGAAAATGGATCTAAACTTATATAGAAGTCAATCCAAGACAATATCACATTCACAATGTTACTAGCTTTTACCATTTTCAACAAGTCTTCCTAAGATTTTGATTTTAAAGAATATGAAACGAACTTACACAAGATAATCTAAGAACTTAAATTTTTTTTTAAACCAATGGGTCAAAATGTCTGAGTGAGAAGCCCATGATGTGCATATGAAATATGGGAAGTGTCCATCAAATTTTCAGTAAGTACTTCATACCTACAAAGTATCATCCAAGGTATTTGTTTAATTTGCATGTAGAAATAAAAAATATATATAATCTTATCAATTTGAGGAAGAACACTAATATAATTTAAGAACAAAAAAAGGAAAGATGAAAAATAGAAGCCATTAGTATCTTGTGTCTGTGGAGTATAACCCCACTCAATAAATATTTTATTTTTCTTGAAAAAGAGTTAGCAATAAGAAAAATCTCTCATTGTCAGAACAAATCAGATTGATGGATCACTTAGCATTGGAATCAATGGTGAAGTTTTGTTGAGAGAAATATTTGTGTAAAGAGTCCTATCAGTGTTTAGCCAAAACTAAATGATTCTTTTCTATAGTAGACTTGGATAAACACATGCATGTGCCCTCTTGGAAGTGTGGACCTACATTTAAGGTACAATCATAAAAGAGGCTCCTCATTATGGTCTCAAATTATAGCTCAAATTCGAACTTGACCTAAGTTTTCTTTGGAAGCACCATATGAATTCAACTTCACTCATATATTGGGGTTAAGGCCAACCATTTATTGAGGAATTGAAATCACATCTTATCTCTTCGAAAAGAACCTAATTTTCCTTCTATCATAGGAAGTCCATTTTGGAAAAGTAATAGAAACCATATGCAAATTTAATTTGGTTGTGTGAAGTTTATGAATTTAAAACTATCGATATTACTTAGATACAATGTAGTAGTTCATTTTTCCTTTTCTTTTTTTTCTTTTGATATCTATCCTAATTTATTATGCTAAAAGTCTTCAAAATTATAAACAATCAAGTCAACATGAAGTCAACAAAAGGACAAACCCTAGACAATGACAAGTATGAGCAAGGGAAAACAATGAATTTCATTGAAGATAGGATAGTTTCATGATCAAAGTTAAATTTTTATACCTAAAATAAGTATGGGGATAGTCATAAGAAATGTGAACAAGGTAAGGAGGATATGGTAAGTGACAAATCAGAGGAGTAAGATCAAAGTATTGGGAATTTTTTAAAGATGAATATGGTAGTCAACATATAATGGACATTCACAGTGCACCATGAAAGGAATGTCTATAAAGAGGACAATCACCTATAAAACCTAGGATAATCATGTCATATAAATAGAGGGAAAAGTATTGAATGGACAATTGCAAAGAGGAAACATAATGATAGTCAATGGTTCAATTTCCTATGAAATATGACTAAAAGATAGTATTTATAATAAAGGATAGAATTTTGATTAGAGGTACAAGTCAGAGACAAAGAGCACTATCCATAGACTATGATTAAGACATTTACATATATGTTTTGGGCTATAGATGAGTCCTTGATAGTCAAGGACTATATTAATATCTTTGTGACTATAACATTATTAATGATGGTCCCATAAAAAATACAAAATTCACAATCAAAGGAAATCATATTCATCGAGTTGTTCATTACAAGATAGTGATGTAACTATGGCTATGACATTTAGTTTACCAAACCAACATTATTCAAAGCCATATGATCTCTTTAATTGAGAAGATTCATTCCTTCTCCACTACTCATGAGGAATTTGTTGCAAGAAAAAAGGTGAATTCCCATTTCCCTTTGAAAAATAACTAAGAAGTATAGAAAAATGACTAGATATAATGCTAGTATTCATCATGTAGAAACTTCATAAACATACCCTACTTCTAGAACTACAAATACCTCATCTCAAAATAATACATTGCATATGATCCCTAATTTTGACATTGAATAAATTTTTAATGTAAGAAAAATCATAAGACACAATGCGAAAGTGCTTTTGATAGTAGATAAAGAGAGTGCTGTTGATAGTGGACAAAGTGAGTGGTATTGACAACATCAAATCAAAGACGGTCCTTACAAAATGCAATCCTATGGAAATCAAGGATTGTGCATAAATGAAGGTTCAAAATATAGGTAATGCAAGGTTTATAAGGGGAAATTATAGTGGAATTTCAAATAGAATTATGGTGTAAAGGAACAATGAAAGCCAAAATTCCATAAAATACAATCATCAAATTGAATACAAGGAAATGATTTCAAGAGCACTATCAACAGTCTTATGAATATAAATCAAATTGGTCAACGTCCTTTATGACTATCATGAAGGACATTCATTGACCTTGAAAATGATAAGCAATTAGTTCAAATCAGGAGACCTTATGATGGAGTTGTACCTTCAACAAAAAATGAAGCTCATGTGGATGGAAAATGAAAGATAATTATAAGCCATTTGACTGAGGGATGACACAAAGAATATAGACCACATTTCAAAGATAAATGAAGGAAAATAATAAGAGCATAGTCACTTCAAAAATTGTGAAGAGAAAAGGGTTGGTTTTAGACTATAAATGATAGTAAAGTAATGATATTTAAAGGGATAGAAAGGTATAAATGTGTCATAAAGTGCATTCTTATGATCATCATAAAGGTTGAGAACAAAATGTGAGAGAGAAAAGAAGAAATTCTCATAAACTACTTAACCACTATTGAGGTTGATTAATTGAATGAAGCTTGATACAAATCAGAGCATATGGAACTAAAACCTTTGAAAATATTGTATCCATATCAAAGAATTACCTTAATTTCAGCTTCTTCAACTGTTACATTATTTTCATACCCACGAAGAGTCTATAATGCACCAATGAGATATAGTGATTCTTAGATAAGCATTGTAAAGAAAATCAAGACTGGAAAAAGAATAAACATATACTATTTGAATATGTGAGAATTAACTCATGTCCTTAATAATACAAAGACAATTATTACAAAGGTTAATCTCTATCATGGATTATGCTAGAAAAGAAATAATTCATAAAAGGATTGAAATAATTTCCCAGAACATGCAAGTTTCCAACCTAACATCGTGTATTATGGTATGACAATCTCCATGTTTGGAAAGTTTTTTATCAACAGTGGCATCATATTCTATACTGTAAAATTTTCATCTATTCTCATAGGATATTATCTCTTTGAAATTTCCATCCTATGTTGTTTGAAGCACACAATTTTTAATTGCAAATGTCAAAAGGAAAAAAATTTACTTTCTTACTTCCATAGTGAAGGGTATGAAACCGTGTCATCAAAATGAACTTTGATGAGCCTTTAAAACTTCATTACTAATTTAACTTGTCTCCAACATATCATTATCTTGGAAAATTACTACTTGCAATTCTAAGCTTCATGGAAATTTGAAAGTTTTATAACAAGATTAATGTAATATTTAAGACTTTTATAGTTTTTTATCACATTCTCAATCTAGATTATTAATATCTAGGCAATAGAATTTATGAGAATGAATTTTTCATTAAATGATAGAACCTTGCAAGAGGTAAAAGAATAATTTTGCACTTGGCCAAGGCTACTAGGTCACTCTTAATATGTATTGCATAGAGGATATGTATAAATAATAGAATGTGTTTCTTTTCTCTAAGCCTATAGTAAAGATGTAGGAAAAGGTCGTAGTACATACCTCATTTCCCATTAAGTTTAGATAACCCTCACCACCTAGTGACATTGTTATGAAATTTATCATCTACAATTCAAACAAATAGCTTCAATGTAAGATATTATATGGTCTAACACTAGCCTTTATTGTTTTCTTTATCATTATAATTATGTTCATGTATGTTCCAAAGTTGATGATGAAAATAATTTTATAGAGACCTAAAAAATAATGAATTATATAAGAAATAAAAATGCTTGAACATGAAGTTGCATATTATGACACTAGCTTGTACATTTTCTTCTATATCATTATATTTATAATAAATTTATTATATGCAATCCAATGATGAAAATAGTTTATAGAGATACTATGTTAAAAGTAAATCAAGAAAATCATATAACCTGTTTGTGGAAACTCAACCGCATCACCAAATAAGGCTTTTGATGTAAATGAGTTGCATTTACCATGCTATAGAGTAACATTAAAAACCTTATGCAATGTAATCTCTCGGTCAACAACAGGGGAAGGTGATTGCAAACATGACATGGAAAACTATATTCCCTTACCCATTAATAAGAATGTAATAGTCATATAACCAACAATTGACTTTGCAATCGTAGAAAAATGTATAGTGCCATGTTGGTAGAGAGAATATGTTTCTTTAGAGAAAATAAATCAATATTCTTTACACCATCAAAATCAATAAATAAAATACAATTTATTCCTATAGATAACAATATTAACTTGTTAGGTTTTAAAATATAAAAATTTCGGACAAGCATTATATAGGTTTTAAAGTTACAAGTGTGAAAGAAAAGTAAAACTACTAAAAAATAAAGGTCATAGTCCAATAACACTCCTGTTTCTAAGTTTTCTCAACTTAAAATGAAGCTCATAGTATTTATCCATAATATTTCACTGTCAAAGTCCTATACATTCTCATAAATTCACATGCATTGCCCCAGATATGTTGAAATGATTTACCACCACATGCAAGTTTCTAGTATAACATCATTGTGTTTAGGACTAAGACAAGAGTGCTAGTAGGTTCAAGTGCAAGAAGTGGCCCAATAACAAATGATGGGTTTACCACAACCAAATTGAGGTCATGCCCCTCTACATACTTCTAGGCCTCTTTCTCGTGAAGATTTTTTGCATATGCATACCAAATATGTAGGAAAACATACCCTAAATTTAGAATAATGCAAATGTGAACTAATCCTAAGAAGTGAAAGCTTTCATGGATAAGTTTATGGAGGCATTTTTGGAAATTTGGTTATTTATTCCAAGATGATCAAGTTTACTCATATACTCACATCAAGTAGTGCCAATTAATGACTCTTATACAAGAAATTCAATGCTTCTAACCAGTGAGATATAATCTTCAAAAGAGTGTATTTATACTTATATTATACGATTTGTAGTATTATGGGTTTCTCTAATGTGACTCATCTAAAAGAGAAAGATCTTGAGTATTGTAGTTATATCTGATAGTTGAGGAGGATGTAAGCAAAAATCTCTTTACAAAGGGTTATCTTGAACATGACTTGAGGAAACTAAGAGTCCCATTCACACTAAGGTCAATGAAGCCCTCATACTTATAAATGCATTTCATAGAGAATAAAACTAAACTAATTTATGTCAATAGAATAAAAAAGAGGAAAAAAAAGAAAAAATCTAGTGGAGGACAACCTACCATGATATTGTGATCATTTGGTATAGTGATAGGGCAAGTAGTATGAAACACTGCATCCACTCCATTTATCACTCCTTCAAATCTACCTTCTTCTAACAGGTCTTCTTTCATTATTTTAAGCATTTCTTTGCACCAGGAAGATCCAATACATACCCAATCTTCTCCAGATTATCTAATCATAGGAAAATACATAATTTATTTTTATTTTTTTAATTAAAAAAATAAAATTATAAACCCTATACAGGATACATTAATACTTTAAAATCATTATGAAAATATATGCCAATTAAATACTTGGATTACAAATAATGGCATGAACAATGTGATGCTTATTGAGCAGAGTAAGAATGAGATACAAAACAATGAATCCTATGCCTCATGTCACACACATCTTACCGTTCTTTGTCATTCTTTACTAAAAATTTTGAACCCAACCAACTTCAATTATTTATAGGGAGTCATTTCAATTCTCCAGTTTGGTGGATGTTGCCTAAAAATACTTCTCCAGTTTGGTGGATGTTGCCTAAAAATACTTCTCCATTTTTGTGGGCTACACCTATAAATAAGGTTTCGATGAAGGTTTTAGAGTATGTTTATTGCAATTAAAATTATGTCATTTCAATTCTCAATTTTGGCGGGTGTGAAAATAAGGTTTTGAAAAATAGTTAGCTTATGTTTATTAAAATGAAAATTAGGAATAGTACTATTGATTTTTCATTTATCTATTCAAATAGATTGTGACTAAATAAATGACTAGCTATTTAGTCATTATTATTTCTGTGAATAAATTATTTTCAGTCCACAAAAAAATTAGTCATTTATTTACTCATTTATAGATGAGTTACAAAAAATTAGTAGAACTTAGTCATTTTTAGTTGTTGTGACTAAACATTTTAGTCATGTAGTCATATATTTTCCAAATTCTACTAGCGAAATGATAAATGCTAAACAACAAATGAGAGCTTATTTGGAAAGCCCTATATCAAGCATATGTTTTGAAATGAAGCTACACCATGAAAAGGAATGGGTTTCCTCCAAAACGAAATCCAAAACACATAAGGTATCCATAAATTTAGGGTCATTATTTGTCTTTTCTACAATAATATTATAGAGCTCAAAAATGTCATCATTCCCCAAATAATTTTAGAATTAGAAGAATGACAAATAGAGAGTGAAAAAAAAAAATATATTTTTGGTCAATGTGGAAGAGACCTAAATGTATTGACACCTTGCACCATCCCCAAAAGGAAAGCACAAGACAAAAGAAAAGATAAAGGTTTACAACATATAGAAAAATGTAGATAAAAATAAAGGAATAAACATGAAGACACGCCAAACATAACGATATGGGGGATCACATTACATACATCCAATCACACATAAATAACATGAAAGAGAAAATAAAACTCTAGTAAGGCACATGTGATTCAACCTATAGTAGGTAATCTACATCCCAATCTTGTTCATCATATTCGAAACGTGGACATAAAGTCAAAGGGACAATGCCAAGTGCCTAACTATGATAAGGCTATCAAAATCCTTACCCCCACTAAGTGTGGGATAGGGATGAGCCAAGATAAGTGGTGAGAATGAGCTCCTTGAAATATAGAAAATTATTTTCAATGAATGTAAAAATTGTAATAGTGAGTATACTATGATCATACAACTATCACTTGACAAGGAGCAAACTTCATGTAATTTCTATCCAATTATGTAGTCATAATAATTTTTAGGAGGAATAAAATCACTTAATATAATATTTAATACATGAAACTCATCAGTAATATGCCCAAGAGTTCTATGATATGCACAATAATTCATGTTTGTACTCTTACCTTTTTTTATTCTATTGATAGGTGGCAATTTAATCCATCCTAAATGGAGAAGTTGTTATATTTGTCATTTAATTTATGTTTTAGTGTGTAGGAATGGAAATTATTTGAATTTATAAGGTTTAGATTTCTTACTTGTTTGAGGATCTTGTTGAAGTAGATTCAGAGGAGGAGGACCTAAGAGGATCCTATTTTCCTTGTGATGGATTTTTTTATTATGAAGGAGGACATTTGTTTCCTTGCAAGATATGGAGGGAGGAGGATCTTGATATCCTAGTCCTTTAGTATCTTCAATTGGGATTTTTTCTAATAACTTATGAATTTCACACTCATTTGTTGTGTCACATCCTTGTCTAGCTAGGATTTTAAAGCCTTGGCCAAAGTATCTTCTAGGTTTATGGGTGCCTTGATGACTTTATTAACGTAGGATGGATGAGTATGTACTTGGTTAGAGAGACTAGGTTCACTTATGGTTGAAGGTTTAGGATTTTTTTGTGATTCAATCGTTGGATGTAACAGACCAAACAAATCTAGTGGTGGAAAAATATAAGGTGTTGGTTGTTGCATGGAGGGGTAAAATGATGCATAATTATTCTCAAGGGGTTCAAGGAAATTATGTATGAAATTATGCATACTTTCATCATCTTCAAATGAGATTTCAACTTCACAATCACATTCATTAGGGGTTCGTTGAGCATGATTAGGTTCTATTGCATTAGGATCATTACCAAACACACAACTTAAGAGGGTAAAAGCACAAAGTTGTGTCACTTTATAAAGGAAACGACCAACGTTGATTCCAACTTTTAAACTTGAATCACTAAAAGTGGCATATATGTTTTGAATTTTAAAATGATGTAAACTAGTAAACTAGTAAAATATGTTTTTTTTAGTATAATTTATGTTTGTATTTTTTTTTATAAATTAAATTTTTTTTTGAAACTATTTTTTAATAAATTAACACTATAATTTAGTTGTTGATAAAATGCTGAAAAAATGAAGTTGCATGGGACGTCAAACTTTTTATAGTAATTTTATTTTTTTCTTTCAAAATTTTTGTGTGCATTTATAATGTGAAACTTTAGTGTATGGATATATATTTTTCAAAATTTGATAAATATATATTTTTCAATAAATATTAAAATGTGTGTGAGTCAAAAAACAGTTGTTTCCATCAGACATCAACTTTCATATTAAAAATTTATCTAAAATGGAAAAACTATTATACCATTTTGAAATAGATTCTTTTATCTAGTGCATCATATTTTTTCAATTTTTTTTAATAAGTTTCATTATTTTTCCTTGGCATGGTAATCAACCTAATATTTTGTGTTGATAACCTAATTTTAGTATTAATAAAAAATAAAATATAAATAATAATTAAACTAGTAAAATAAATATATTTTTGAAAACTAAAATTATGGATCTAGAAAAGGGTATTTTTATATTTTTAAAAAAATGTTATTTACATTAGCAGGAGTTATTGAAACTTCAAGTTTTTCAAATAATTTTATTTTTTTGGTAAATTGGACTCAAAGTGGTGCTCCATATACTTTTAACCAACAATTTTAGTTGGAAAAGTTGTGGAAGTATCTGTAATACCCCTCCGTTTTTCCTTCTGGCTGGATAGTATGTCCTTGTGTTGTTATGTTACTTTGATGCATTTCTGGTTATTCAGATACCTTTTTATGTTGTAATTTTCTGTTAGTACCTTGACTATGGTACTCGGCTGTATTTGATTGTTATCTATAAAGCGACGTTAATGTTATATTTTGATGTGATGGTATGTTAATATGATGTTATCTTTATTCCATGTTTTGGATTAGCATAGTGGATATTCGAATTAAAGATGTTCATGCTTTGGATTATACTATCATGTTAGATTGCTAGTTATTTGCAGCGTATTGGTGAAGGGGACGGTATCGTATCACTCGTGAGCGAGCGCCCTACGATCCTGTGATTTCCTCTTCACGGTGTGTATTTTATGTTGTACATATTATATGTTGTTATTTACTTGAATTACAGGTTGACAGGTACAGGACATCGACTCCACCTAGTTTCATAGGTTGGAGCGTGTTCAATACCCAACGGTATTCAATTCGGAGATAGTAGGTAGGTTTCTGTGCCAAGTCGTCACCCTAGTCCTTGTATGTTGTTAGTTGTGTGTCAGGTTGTGTCACTTTGAATGTCGTTCCCTTTCTTCATTATTTAATTGTAAGTTAAATTGGGTGATTTAAATAGCTTAATGTATTTAAGTTGTGGATTAATTCGTTCGGAGATTATGTTGAAATATAATTTATTTTATGTTAATTTAATTTAATTCATAAATAATTTAATCATTGATTAAATCTATTTATTAGTTAGTTAAATTTATGTTGTTGAAAGAATTTAATTTATTTATGTTGAAGTTATTGTTTCTTTGTTGAATTTGAAAATAAAGAAAATGAATTTAAAAGTCAATTTGAAAGTTTGAAATTCAAAAAATTAAAGAAATTAGATATTTCCTAAATTTCTATTTTGAAGAATTTATTAGGGTGGTTGTTGAATTTTTCCAAAAACACTTTGGATCTTGGAGTTTTAGGACAAAAGTTTGGAATTTGAGAGAAGAAGCATGTTTCATTTTTGTGGGTTTTTGGTTGGAAACTATGAAATTTGCTGATCTAAAGAGGGAATCAAGGGAAGGAGCTGGGCACCATCTGGATCCCTTCAAACTCTGAAAATATCAGGTTCATGTTGTAGTTTAATTGCTTTGTAAATTTATTTATAAATATTTTGTTGTTGGAACGCATGAATGAAAATGCAAACCCTGATCTTGCTAGTTGAAAATTTTATCTAATCTTAAACCTATGTTCTTGTTTTGTTTTCCTTGAAGAAAGAAAAAAAAAAAAAAAATGATGTTCTTGAATGAAAATGGCTATTTGATGTGGGTTTTTCCCAATCTATTTTTAAAAAAATCCTCTTCTAAAATATATAATATATATACATATGTGAATATGCATATATATTTATATATTTATATGTATTTTTGGCTATTTTGATTGAAGTTCTATCAAATTGGGTTTTTATAAATTTTAAACCCTGGTTTTTTTTTTAAATTGGGATTTTACAAAAATCCACAAGTTTTGAAAATAAAATTTGAAAATTAAAAAAAAACAAATTTTGTTTGGGGGGGTTGGGGGCTCAACCCCCACTGCACCTCCAATGGAGGCAGGTGGAGGGAGCTGCGCCCAGCGTGCTCCCCACCCTTCCCTGGTGCCGTTGTTCCCCTCCCCATGGCCCGTGCAGGCTGTGCAGGCCATGCCACCATGGTGGGTGGCCGACATTGCCAGCGCCACCACACCAGTGCTAACCCCGTCGTCTCCCTCCGCTAGCCACACCTTCCTCTTCTGCCACCCGCAGCGGTTCCTTCCGCTGGTGCCACCTCTTGTTGCCGCCCCACAGTTAAACCGCCGACCCTGCAGGTTAGAATGCCACCATAGTATGGAATCCACCCGCGACCAAGAGAAAACCATGACCACCTAGCCCTAATCCACAGTGCATAGTTCGAGGCCGACCTTTTGGTAAAATATATATAAAAATAATATATATATAATATTTTTATGACAATAAAATATGAATAGATATTTTGATGAAAAAAAAAAAGAAAAGAAAGAAAGTTATAATATAATCTTAAAAATATTATATTATATAGTTTCAAAATATTAATATGTATATAGTAAATAATTAAATATACATAGATATATTGTATAAATAAATATATATAGATCTATTTTAAAAAAGGTATATATGATGTATATACATTTATATTATTTCAATATGTATATATACTATTTTAATATATATACATATATTCTTATTGTGATGTAAATTTAATTTGCATATGAAGTTTTATTTTAAGTCATGATTTAAACAATTTAAGAAAATTGAAAGCATGATAACTTTAATAAATCATTATTTTATTTTTAAATATTATTTTATTTTAAAAGAGGAATAATATTGATTTGAGTGTTGGCAAGAATTAAGTGTAATCGTGGAATTTTATGTTAAACTAAAATAGACAAAATATAGATTGATTCTAAAAGATGAAATTTGGATAGATCAGTATTTGTGATTTTAAGAGATATGTTTAAATAGATGAGTTAATCCTTTTTGAAATAATTATGTCGAACAAGGGAAATGTCTATTTATTTTTTTAATGATATTTTTTTAACCTTGGAAGTAAAAATTTATTTAATAGTTTTTTTAAATGCAATTAGAAAAGAAAATGTTGGTCTAAATTTCATCCCATATCTGGAAGAGACGTTTTTGAATCAGTTTGTTGTGCAATAAATTATTGAATGATTAGTAAGGAAAATGGATTTAATATATCCAAATTAGTTTATTGATGAGAGCTATTGCTTTGTATGATTATTTCCTCAGTGTTCATATTTAGGGAATGGGTTAACTGGTTTTAATAGGTAAGCCTTCTTGATGAGATTTTCAGTTATGTGGTTGTCGTTTGTAGCATGTGCCTCCTTGTCAAGAGCACTTTTTTTATTGTTGTTACCTCCAGTGTTTGGAGATGGTTTTATCTTTGTTGCTCCTGAGAAAGGAGTGGATTTTGTAATGTGTGCCTCCTTGTCGGGAGCAATTTTGTTATTGTTGTTATCTCTAGTGTTTGGAGATGGTTTTATCTTTGTCACCTCCTGAGAAAGGAGTAGACGTGTTAGCTTGTATGTTGCACCTTGTACCACATATGTTTGTTTGGTATGTCATTGTTAGGTAGAAGAGTGGCTTGTAACAGGGGCCAGCACACGAAGTGGTGCCAGGATATCTCGTTGTAAGTTATTTAATCAAGTGATAACTAAAACAATACTTAGAAGCTTAGGACTAACTTCACACTAATCAATATTTTAATGCCTCACTCATAGACCCTAGTGCTTGGTTAGGCTTGGGATGAGATGGGAAGGCTTGGAATGGCAAGGTCATCTATCTTCTCTGTACGAAAGGTATTTGGCTTCGCATGAGTGAGTGTGGGGGCCGAGATTTGGTAAAGGTCACTAGGATAACCTTTTCTTGTGGGGGTTGGAGCCTATGAAGATTCCCAAGAATAACCCATGACGAGCTGTGTGATGATACTCTATCTAAGACAATAGTTGGTTCTTGTTTATTGTGGGTATGGTTTCTGAAACATACCTGATGTGACCATGGTTGGTGTTTGATTATTATTGTGTACGGTTCCTTTAACATACTTGTTCTACTTTATTGATGGAAGCAATGTGACCATGTAGAGTTTTCCTTGTGTGTTACTCGTGATGCTCGTGAGTTGTACCTTTTTTGTACTTATGTTGTTCTTGAGTTGTACCTTGGGGTGTACTTGTGAGGTTCATGTGTTTGGTTGTTTCAGTTTATGTTAGCTTGTGTCTAGAGGTAGATGGTCTTGACTAGGATTCCTGGTTACTATCTCCTAGCATGGGGGGTGGGCCTTTGGGTTCCACTTGCTTGGGTGACGTGCACCTAAATCCGTTGGGTTCTTTCTTCATGTTTGTGTGGACAAGACATCTAGTTGGAGAGCTCATTGGTTTCAGTATTAGTTGATGTGTTATTTCATTTCAGTTGATCCTATATTATTTTACCCCTCAATTGTTATCGAGGTGGAAATTTGTAATTGTAACTATGTTTATTGAACTTACCTCATTCGTGGAATGAGAGTTGTAATATTATTGTTAATTATGGATTAAGGAAATTGATGATTATCTCTTATGCTTGATGTAATTATCTTATTGGAATGTATATGCCTAATTTATTTAGTAATTAAATGACATGGTTTAAATCATGTTTTTTGTTTAGGTTCAATATAACCTTTGTCTCGTAACCTTAGAGGTTGTTGGCAATAGTTAGGGAACTTGCTTATTAAATTATACTTTAAAAAATATATATATTTTGTTTAAGTAGTTAAATGCAACTTCCTCTAGGGTTGCGTGGCGGGGCGTTATGGTATCTAACTTAGCTATAATGACTCTTACTAGATCATATGTTTGACCAAAATTGATTTTTAGTTAGTGTAGACACAAAAAATATGCATGCACCTGATCCTGATCTCATTAACACTAGTTCATCCCGAATCATCTCCTTGACTAGTCATTTAATTAAATAATCTTTATTCAATTAAATTCATCATATTTACTCTCTTAATTAAATAAATTAAATTTATTTGATTAGGTCACCCGCCTCTATTAATTAAATAAATCATTTTGTTTAGTTAAACCTAAAGTCCCTCTTTTAATTAAATAATTCACTTTATTTAATTTAATCGAACACCACCTTATTTAATTAAATAAATCAATCTTTATTTAATTAAATCTAAATCATTATTCCTCTCAACTTTGATTTAAATAAATCCTAAAATCTAAATCAAATTGTCAAATCAACTATTCTTCATCTAATTTAATCAAATCTTGATTAATCCTAATTCTAATCCATCAAATCCTCTAGATCTTACAACTTGCACAATAAATCAATTTATTTGATTTATTCATTCATCAATTTCCATTCAAAAGGGCATCTTTTGTGGAATATTCTTCCAATTCATAAATCCCTCCAAAATGGATGAGTACATCCAACAAAGCATTAAAGGCCTCTTACATGTCATTTTCCTTGAGCCAAGTGACATTTACTCCATTCCCCTCTCCCTCCAACTTGTAATTTCATCAATTTCAAAATTGAATCTAATAGAATTTATGTGCACATTCATCAAAATGTGCTCATTCCTCCTCCAATCACATGTGGACAAGTGGCTTCCTCTCATTGGTTGGTCTTTTGTCCCACATTCATCCTATTTCACATTCCTCCATCCTTATCTCCTATAAATAGATAGATTCTCTATTCATTTTAGGATCCAAAATATCATCCACAATCCATGAAAGCTTACTCTACTCAATTTCACTTGCAATTTCATCCATTTTTATCATAGTTTCATAGGTTTATCAAGGTTTTGCCAAATTTGCATCAAGTAATCAAGAATCATCATCAAAATTTCATAAAATCAAGCTGAGTTGGGAAAGGGCCTTTTCCTACACATAAATGGCACCAATTACCCAATGGGATTGAAATTTTACTCATTAGAATAAGATTTGATTGTTTTCATTGTGTTTTTCTTCATTCCTTTTCCTATTTTTATGTTTCAATCTAATTTCATGGGGAATGTTGCTTCTATCTTACATTTTGATCTAATATTATGTTTGTTCTTCATTTTTGTGTAGGCATAGAAACTCCATTCATAGTTAGAAATACTTAAATTCAGTTGTGTTGATAAGTTAGCTGAAAGTGTGACACAACTTTGTGCTTTAACCCAAGACATCAACTAAAGATGTTATGGAAATCAATATATTACCAATACACATGTCCATTATGGAATAATTAATTGGATTACAAAGAGGTTACAAATTTTAATATTTGAAGCAAGACAATTTACTGGTTATAATGTGCAAATTTTTTGAAATGACGTAAATTTGAATTCAAACAATTCATTGAATTTGAAAAATTAGCCTTCATATGGATAATTTCAAAAAACATAAATTCTAGAAACTAAACTAATATACTCAATGCAGGAACAAAAAATGCATAAATAGTGTTTTTGATGCTCAAAACTTCAAAAAAATCCCTAATCACGGACTCATTCACACATGGGAAAATTGGTCTCACTTTAGGGTTTTTTAAAATTAATTTACAAATTTTTGAATTGACTTTTATGTTTTTCAGATTTTGGTTTTAAATAGGTGGTTATAGTTTCATATTTCTAGAAAATTAGATCTAAATGCAACTGCAAAATGATGTTAAATGATGAGAAAAAAGACCTAATTTGGGATGAATTTTTTATTCAATTTTCTGATGTAAATGACTCATCATAGAATTTTATGTAAAATCTATGCAAAATAAATAAGAATTTTTAATTTTTAAAATTTTAAAGAATACCAAAATGGAAACCTAAAACCCTAAATAAGATGCAAACTAATGCAAGTAAACAATCATGAATGAGATGCAAATTAATAAAAATCCTAGATCTAGGGTTGAAAATGGACTCCAAAATCAAAAAAGTTATGATGCTCAAAAGTTGGGTTCACCAAAATGAAATAACAGAAAAATAGCTTAACTAAATGTGGGATCAAAATATGTGTGGTGAGGGACCTGTTTTTCTTTATTTCATTATGAAAAGAGACCTCCATAAAGAATTTATTAACAACCCTTTGGTGAGAATCTTTAAATTTCCTTATGCTTAAGGGTAGAATGATGTTTACCAGTTACCAGAATTCACTTTCAAGAGGTTATCTAGGACTCATTGGCCCATGGGCGAATGGGTCTTTTATTAGGGTCTTTAAAAAAAAATGGAAGCCTCAAATACTTTGGATTCCATGATTTGACAACTTTGATAAATTTTGGAACTTTGACAACTTTTCCAATATTTCTCTTCAAGATTTCTTCAATTCTTCTTCAACCTAAATTTGTAATATACACACAAGAGATAATTTTTTCATTTTTGGTGAATTGGGGTTTGCGTTGGTCAAACCCCATTTTGGTAATAAAACCTTGAATTGAAATAATTAATGAAAGATGGAATGAAGAATGAAAAATTATATGTTACCACTCAACAAACCATTGAATAAACCTTGTTAACCAAGATCTTGGAAAGTCTACAACTTGTATGAAATGGCTTTAATGGATGTGGATTTTGAAGGGTGTGGAGAAAAATAGGTTTATGGTTATGGAAGGGTGTTCACCACAATGAATTGATAGTAAAGGAGGCATCTTGGACTATCTTATCTGATTTAATTCAAGGAAATGAGATCCAAACAATGAAATGATTAACAACCAAAAGGTGAGTCAAATCAATGTATGAATATGCAAATTTCTGTTTTTCACTAAGATGTGGGTCTAGGTTAAACAACACCTTAGGGAGAAATATTAAAAGTATCAAATCAAACCCAAAATGAAAGCTATAAATTTAAAATGAAAGACTATACTCAAAACAAATGGAACCAACAATCAAAAGGAAAATATTAGAAAGGGAAAATATTGTGTAACATTCACCAAAAGTTCCTTCATGAACATCAATGAGGACACATTCACCCTATGACTAATTGGTCCTAGCTAGGGCTTTGCAAAATTCATTTCAAGGTTCCCATCTGTTGTGTCTACACCTATAGATTCCCAATTCTCACTATCCAACAACTGAAAATAAACTATGTAGAAGAGTTTTCGTTATATAACAAGTTTTCTTGCAACTTTGATAGTTTTACATTTTTCTTCAATTTTTATCTTCAAAGGATCTTCCACGTAAAATATGCAATCACACATCAGAGAGAGAAAAATGTTGTTTGTTAGGTGAATAGGGGTTTTCCTTAGTCAAACCCTATTTTGGTAATGAAACCTTGAAATAAAATAAAACATGAAATAACGAATCATGAATGAAAAAACAATGTCACAACTCACCAAACCTTTGTTTGAACCTTATGAACAATAATAAAATGTGGTGTTTTATAACCTAGGTAATAGAACACCATTTTTCTCCTATTTCCATTCAATCATGTCCTAAGAACCGTAATAGGATTTAATATCAACCTCTAAAGGTGAGCCAATACACAATTAGGAGGACTTAGGAGGGGGTGTTCTTTTCAGCTTTAAGGGGCTCACCACCAAGAAAATGCTTGGAGAAGACAATGTTTGAAAACACACTATGATATGCAAACAACCTAAAATGAGCTAAATGAGAGATGCAAATACTAAAAATCAAAAACTCCAAGTTATGGTATGTTTACCTAAGAATCCTATAGAAGAAAATAAGATTCAATAAATGCAAACAAACTTCCAAAATATTCCTTGGAGGACTGAGACACCCAAGTTGGCATGTTAATCCCACTACTATTTTCTAGGTAGACACAAAATCTTTGAATGCAGGAACAAAATACCAAAGAGTCTTTAAAAAATATGTTTTGGAGGACTAAGATTCCCTTGCTACCATATTAGTCTTGATCTAAATTGCAAAAAAATATATTTGTGATCCTACGCTCCCAGATCTACAATTGTTTCCTCTCAAATTTCAAGTTCTAAAACAAATGGATCTAGCCTATAGGTGAGTTTTTATGAAGATGAAAAATTTTCAATCCAACTGTGTAACTTTGAAAAAATTTCACTCTAAGCAATCTTCAAGTCTTCAACCTAGATCTACAAACACAAATGGACAAGATGGAAAAAATTGTTGATTGTTAGTGAATTAGGGTTTGCCTTGGTCAAACCCCTTGTTGGTAATTAAACCAAATGATGAAATGAAGCATGAAATATGTAAATTATATCACCTTGGATGATGTCTTGTGAAGAAAATATGCATCTACCATGTAGTAGCCATGAAGAATGTAGATCTTGGATCCTAAGATTTAATTTGAATATTGGTTGTAGATAGAAATTCAATGCTACCTCCACAATCTTGGCTCAAAAACATGAATGGATGCTCTAAACCCTTGACATGATGCTTGAATCTTGATTATTGCTCCAAATAATTGATGAATTGCTCTTGAATGCTCTTGTGAATTCAATTTCACTATAATGAATGCTCTCACAAAGGACTTGGATCGATATGAGTGTAGGGACCTTATATTTATACCTATTCATGCATAATATCCAAAATTTACACAACAAGCCAACATATGAATCCATTAATTAAAGGAGGCTAAATCCTCCCCAAATTTTAAATTGGACCCCTAAAATAAGCCAAGGAGGAATAAGATTCCCTTGTTGGCATCTTAGTCTTGAGGCTCAATTCTTAGGGCACACTCTAAAAAGGGGCCTAATTGAGAGGTTTCAAAAGGCTGGTCCCAAGACCCATGGAGGACAAAGACTCCCTAGGTGGCATCCTAGTCCTAGTCTATAAATTAGGGACAAACAAAAATAAACATTAAATGATCATTTATCTTTTGAGGTTTGTCTAGATTTTCCATAAATATATATAGTTTATAGGGCTTGTGGATGCAAAATAGGACCAATTAAGCCATAAATGACCATAAATAAAGAAAGACGGGCATAAACAAGTTTGAAAATGTAAGGGTATGCATTTTACTACACTAAACCTTAGATTATAGATCTACAACTAGCATGAATTGGCTTCAACGAATGTGGATCTTGATCATGAAACTTTTCTTGAAACAATGATTTTGAATACTTCCATAGATCTTGAACTCTACATAATCATATTAGCTCAAAAAAATCCATTATGCAATAAATCATTGACATGACAATGGAATATTGATTGCTGCAATAATCTTCAATAATTCTTCCATTGAATTCCTTGAAAATTCTCTTGAATTCTCTTGACAATGCTCTATCTTGATCTCATGAAGTCACACTTGAAATTATTACGATGAAACATATTGAAATGACCTCTTATTTATACATATCTTAACTTTAATTTCTAAAATTCAAATATCACAAGCCAACATCTGAATACACATTTGAAATTGTTTAAAACCCATTAAAAACATAATTTGAGTTTAGGTCCTAGGTGAAAGTGAGGACCCATTAGCCCTATGGTGAATGGGTCATAGGTCACTTTCCTAGGATACATATTGCATAGTATTAAACACTATTCTATGGTATTTATGAATGTCGAGTTTTATCCCTCAAAAATTGTAATTAATTAGGCTTGGATTTGAATTAAAGGGGACAATTAATACAAATTAACCTCAATTAATTAATGAAGGCCTATATTAGTGTGAAAGTGTAAAGGTACACCTTACAACACCAAAAAAATGCACAGTTAAATTCCATTTTAATGTGAATATGTAAAATACATATTACAACACTAAATTACGACATCATTAAGCTCATTTTATTATTAATTATTCATTCCTAAATTAACTATGAAAAAGTGATACTTTTCCCTACACTATAGGATCATGGACTCTACATGAGAATATTAGCTCAAAGAACATGCATGATGCAAGAAAATTTTTACATGATGATAAGATCTTGTTTACTGCAATAAATCTTCAATAAATATGCTCTTGAATGCCTTGAAATGCGCTTGAATTCCCTTAATAATGCTCTTGTAAAATTAATCTTATGATAACTTGAATTTTATAGCTTGAAAATATTCTTAGGTGAAACATAGTGAAATGACCTCTTATTTATACATATGTTAAAATTAATTCCAAAAATTAAAATGACACAAGCCAACATTTGAAAATACATTTAAGATCATTGAAATACCACAAAAAAATTATTTTAAATTTAAGTTCTAGGTCTAAGTGAGGACCCATTCGCCCTTGGTCGAATGGGTCCCATGTCACTTAACTAGGACACATATTCTCCAATGTTAAGTGTTATTTCATGGAATTGATTAATTCCAATTCTTACCCTTTAGAAATTGCAATTAACTAGGCTTGGATATGAATTAAAAGGGGCAATTAAGGAAATTTATTTTAATTAATTAATGAGACCCTAGATAAGTGTGGAAGTATAAAGTAGTACAGTTTACAACACTAAAATAAGTCCCCACTAAGTCCATTTTAATAAATAAGGTCCTAAACTTAAGGTGAATATGTAAAATACATATTACAACACTAAATTAAGGCATAATCAAGTTTATTTTAATTAATTGAAAATTAAGTGTGAAAAAGGGATACATTTTCCTACACTACATTTAGCCCCCGCTTTATTGAAAGGATGACCCCATGCCAAACTCACACTAAAGTAGACATTTAACATATATGTATGCAAAACTGACAAATATTAGATCAATCATACAACATCAAAGACTAGGAAGATCAAGCATCGACTATCCAATGCGGAGTAGAACACTTCTAAGATTTTTGTCATGTGCTCACTCTGGGGTAGTGGAACCTAAGGTTGTCCACTAGGTGAGTCTTCCAATGGGTAGAAAATCATATCAAATTTTTCCCTTTGACAACTTCAATAAGCTGCCATAAGACAAGGTTTCATGATTCATAACCTAGCTTAACAAATTTCATTATGCTAAGCACCTATGAATAAGGCAAGGATCCATTGGCAAGCAAGGTGTGTTATGCTTGGTGGACTTGAAGAGGGTTTTTGGATCCATAGGGATTAACAAGCTACGTTATGCTAAGAACCTATGGCCAAGGCAAGGCTCTATTATAAAGAAAGGTGTGTTATGCTTGGTGTACTTGAAGAGGGTTTCAAGCTACATAGGGCTTAACAAGTTGTTTTCTGATAAAAAACTTATGAAAAAGAAAAGGCTCCACTTGCAAGATAGGTTTTTTATGCTTGGTGTCCTTGAATTTAGGGGTTCAAGCTTCATAAGGCTAAAAATTTGTATTATGATAAACTCTTATGAATAAAATTCAAATAAAGGTTGTTTCAAAGGGACTTCTACTAGTTCATGTAATGTATCTTCTTTGGGAACATTGTGCATAATGTCTCCAAGAGAGGAAATATCAAGATTAAAATACTCACAACTTAGGGAATGCAGTGCCTCACATAACCACTAGGAGGAAATTCATACACTAAGAAATATCACAATCTTGGAGGAGATCAAACTAAATGACACCACCAAGAAAAAGGACACATGCACCATAAAACATGTGAAATATTGAAAGATATTGTCAATGGATGCCCCCACTTTAAATAATTACTACACCATTATTGTAAGAAATTTCTTTAAATTCATCAATGTTTAATCTTAAGACATGAGAGTTTACTCGAAAAGCTCTATGCCACGTATTTTTCAGAAATTATGCTATGCCATGAAAAAGGAAGGAGGGGTTTTCCCAAAAAAATGCATAACAGATCTACAGATTCAACATTAGCATATCTTTGTTACAATGCTATTATAGATCTCAAAAATGTCATCATTCCCCAAATACTTGAAGAACAAAAAGAATGACACATAAAGAGTGAAAACAAAGAAAAACCTTTTGGGTCAACATGGAAGAGACCTAAATGTCTCAACACCTTGCATCATCCCCAAAAGGAAATCAAAATACAAGAAAAAAAGATAAATGTTTATGACATATAGAAGAATGTAGGTACAAATGGAGAAATGCGCAAGAAAATATAGATACATAAAAAAAAATAGTATGGGGGGTCATATTATGCACATGCAACTACACAAAGAACATGAAAAAAGAAGAAGAAAAAGACTAGTAAGGCACATGCGATTCAACTTATAGAAGTCTATCCACATCCCGATCTTATTCATTATGTCTGGAAGGAAGACAACTAGCCAAAGGGACAACATCAAGTGTCGAACTAGGACACACACCAAATCTAACACTCTTATTAGTAGGATCATCTTTCAAGCTCATAGAGAAGGAAAACATTTGATTTAATTCATTATGCACTTCCTCATCAATCTTATTAATTTCAATATCATCATCTAAATTAATCACAATAGGAGGTCAAATGATAATAACTACTAGTGTAGAAAAATGTACCCCTCTACTAGTGATAAATTTAAGTAACCCCCTTAAAAAAAGACACAAAATCCTAGCGAATATTTCATTTTTGTAGGGAAAAATATTAATTTATATTTGGCGAATCTTTCCTTTTTAAAAATAATAATAATAATTTTATTGGAAAGTTTTTACATCACTAAAATTTTGTAGAAAATTTTGGCGAATCTTGAGAAATAATAGGAAAATACATTAATTATGATGGAAAATCCATGCAATCTAAAAATAATTCTCATAGAAAAGTAGGGGCCCAAGGGTGGAAATTATCAATGGGTTTACGGGGTAGACTATAATATTTACTTCCCACCATTGTTTTAAAATATAATATAATGACCCTCATTGTATTCTACAGGTAAAATGTATCCATAATTTGCAATTCTCATGGGGCTTGAAATTTCTTTTTGATCATTGATGTGAGGTAAAATGCACCCATAATCTATAATACTCACGAGACCCGAAATTGTGAGCCTCATGAGAATTCCAGATCAAGGGTACATTTTACTTAGTGGAATACAACAAGGTCCATTAGATTTTATTATAAATTTCAATTGTGGAAACTAAATATTAGAATTATGGTCATAAAGAAACTAATAATTATGATATACTATTGACAAATTAATATATATTTCTACTATAATTTATAAAATTTGGGTAAATTTGATCTAATCATGTATCAAATATTGTGGTGATTTTTTTAGTTAATTTTTTTGTTAAAATAAATTCTTTGGTGATTTAAATAAGACTACAATAAAATTTTGTAAAATGTGGTGATTCAAGTCACATTATAACTTGAAATGTTCGCCAATTTTAGATTCCCAAATTTTAACTGCTAGCCAATTGGTGAATATTACCCACTAAAAAAATCACCAACCTCTACATTTTGACACTTGTTTGGGCCCTCTGTGCTCAAATTGGGCTTATTTATGCCTTATTTGTCTCTATTTTGCATCTACAAGCCTTAATTAATGCATCTTTTTAAGGATAATCATAACACATATCTTAAGACCAATCAAAATTTAATGATCTTTGTTTGTATAGCCCATATTTAGTGATCTAGGACTCATAGACCACCTTGAGCGTATGGGTCCTATCTAATTTTTGGGGCCTAAACCTAAATTTTGCATAAAACTTAACCTTTCTTGAAATTTGAACCCCAAACCTAGCCTACTAAAATTTTAGACCTTGATTCAAGCCTCGTCACTTTCCAAGTGCACCTTTGTTTATCTTTGTTTTGCTATTCTCATTTAAGTTCATTTTCTAGGTCATTACCATCATATTTTACATATCATTTACATTTCTTGTCTTTCCAAACCTTGTTTGGTGGTGAACCCTCTTATAGTCTTTAATCACACCCCTAGGACACCTTATTGAAAATCTCTTATGTAATTTCAATCCTAAGATTGAGATGTCTAAAGTTTCCTTGAATGAAACTTAAATGAAATAGGGAAAGGTCATAAAACCTAGTTCTATCTCCTAAAAGGTGGAACCTACCCCCCTTTATTTTATTTATTTCATTTTCATGAACCATGCCTTTAGGACACGTTATTTCTAAGTTGGAGTGCATCATAGTCCTATATCTAGCTTGAATTAGCTTTACATTACATCTTGCATTAGTTAATTAGCATCTTGGATTTCTAAATCTTACATTAGTGAAAGTGCATACAGGTTGCATTTTTGCATCTTGCATCATTCAAATTCATCTGAAATATATAATTGCATATTTTTTAGATACCATTCAAACAAAGAAACCTAAAATTCACTCTGAATTTTCTGAAATTAGTGTAAAAACCCTAACCTAGGACTCATACACCCTTTAGGTGATTTATTCCCAGTACAGGTTGTTTTGCCTAATTTATGGGTATTCTATGTTAACTATTTATCAACATTTGAACCCTTGAAAAGCCCTGATTGGGACTCATACACCCCTATCGGTGATTTAATCTTGTTTCAAATCTTAAACTACATTTTACATCATTAAAAGACATTTTTTGTGCTTTTTTATTTGTGTTAGATTTTTGTTTTAGTTTACTAAGTTTCTGTTTTATTCATGTCATTGGATCTAGCTTAATTTGGTTCATTTCGTGTATTTCTTAATTTAAAATTTTCATTTAAACATTTCATTCTATGTTACTACATTGTATTGCATCATGGATATGTGCTTTGGTAAGTTGTTGATCTCCTTGAAATCATTAGTGGATATGTCAAGATGTTCTTTTGGAAATGATACTAATAAAATTGAACTCACTCATGCTCAATCAACTCCTAATGCATGTCATCCTCATGATGTTGATATCATTGGAGAATATGGTGATAACATGAACAATTTCATAAATTATTTCCTTAACAACCTTGAGACTAACACACCCTTCTACTCATCTATGAAATAACCAGCACAACTTGAGATTTTTGTCCTTAAAAAAAAAACTAAACTTAAGCTCCCTACAATAGGTCATCCTAGCACATCCAACCAAGAAAACATTCAACAATCCTATATTAACAAAGTAACCAACACATCAATTAACCTTGAAGAGACATAAGGAAAAAATTTCACCATCTTAAGCAAACAAGGATGTGATATGATAAGCGAACATGAAATTCATCAACTCTTAGAACAAATACCAAAAGAAGATACCAAACGGTTAGGATAAGAAGGTCCTCATCCTGACATTAGTCTCCTCCTTCCTAAAGAACAACCAATTCCTCATAATGATGATATAAATGATAGGATCATCATAGGCCTTCCTCCTCAACATATAATTGAAGAAATTGGTGAATCTAGCAAGCAGCAAAGGCATTACAAGCTAAAGAAACTACAATTCCCTTGTCCTCCATCTATAATTTAAAAAAAAACATATACATCTAATCCAAGCACCTACTACATTACCACCCATGCGAGAAAACTGATTTACAAATCCAAATAATGCAAGCACATCACATTTTCGATGCCATAGAATTTTTGGACATAGTACTCATGAGTGTCATGCTTTAAAACATTTAAAATGTTTGATATCATAGAAATAATCCCTTAAACCATGTCCTTATACTCATTACCATGTAATAGTTGTAGCATCTTAATATTATCACTATTACATGTTACTCATTTATTGCAAATATTTTCAAAATTCAAGGTGCTATTTTTCATCACCTACCTTGGTTAATTCTTCTCTTTCATACGATAGGGGAAAGAATTAGATAGCCTTTTCCTAGTACCCAATTTTTTTTTTCCCTTTGGCTAGTTGTCTACCTTCTCCATATGATGAACATATCATGGGATGTGGAAAAATTGCTATAGGTTGACTTGTATGAGCCTTACTAGTCTTTCATTTGTTTTATTTTTCATGTTATGTGTGTGATTGCATGTGCGTAATGTGATCCCCCATACTATTTTGTTTGATGTATCTTTCTCTTTGTGACATTTCTCTATTTGTATCTACATTCTTCTCTATTTTGTAAACATTTTTCTTTTTCTTATGTTTTCCTTTTGGGGATGACACAAGGCATCAAGAAATCTAGGTGTCTTCCATTTTGACCCAAAAGATTTTCCTTCATCTTATCTTTTTCTTGCATTCTCCTTTTGGGGATGATGCAAGGAATTGAGACATCTAAGTCTCCTCCATGTTGATCCCAAAGCTTTTCCTTTATATTTTCTATGTCTTGTGTTATCATTTTTAGGATGATACAAGGCATTAAGACATTTAAGTCTCTTCCATGTTTACCCGAAAGCTTTTCTTTTTTTTTCTCTCTTTGTGTCATTCTTCCTATTCCATGATTATTTGGGGAATGATGATAGTTCTGAGCTCTCTAAAAAATTGTAGTAAATACATACTAACCATGAATCCATGGATCCCTTATGTGATTTTGGGATTCCAGTTTGGGGGAAACCTCTTATAATGATGTAGCTTTATTTGGAAACATATGAATTGGCATAGGAATTTCCAAATAAGATCTCATGTCCTCTTTATTGTTAGCATTTATCATTTTATACTTAAAAGTAATTTCTCATACCATGGTGTGTAGTAATTTATTTAAAGTGGGGGCATACATTGGCATTATTATTTTACAATTATTATTGCATTATGTAGCCTTCTTACTTCACACAATGTGTCTTTCTCTTTCTGATGGCATTGGGTGTGATGTCCCTCAAGAGTGCGATCTCTCTTAGCATATTATATTCCGCTTAGTGGCTTGATGCAACACACTACATCCCCCTAAGTTGTGAGTATTCTATTCTTTGATATGTCATCCCTTGAACATGATGGAACCCTTAAAATGGTTCATGTTCCATCTTAAAATTCTATAAAATTTTGGTCAAATCCATCTCTCTCGGCTTAGGGTTTTTTTGATGTCATTAGCTTAGGGTTTTATGTTTCTTGGAACCTACATTAGTAACCCTTAGCCCTACACCCCTACCAATGTTTTAATTGATCGTTAAATCCCTATCACTTGTACCTAGTTATTTAAGTTACATCTTATGTCATTTGAGCCTGTAAAGTTACTAGTAACTTTTACCTAGGTCAAAAACATATTTTATTTTATACGGTCGTTTGATCGGCCTTTTTTGGATTTTACATCCTTTGAAATAATATGGTTAAATTCCTTTGAGGCCTTTTCATACATAGTTTTGGAAAGAGACACTACAAATTTCATTTGATGTTATCATTGATGGCAACCCTAGTCAGTGATTTGGTCCACACATTATCATTTGATGATACCATAACTTAGGTCAAAGTTTTATGATTAACTGTCAATATAGAATAGAGCATCTGACATAATTGTGTTCATCGATTCACATGATTTTTTTTGTTATTTTTTTTAGTTGTGGATCTCAAGGAAGGTTGTTTGTTATATGATCTATGTTACTCTTGAATCTTAGACTCATATCGATTCATGTGCGAGTTAGAAGATCTGGTTGATTACTTTCCTGTTTTACAATGCATAAAGGTTGACTTGGTGGATATAGCTGTTGTAGATGTTTGAAGAATAATTATTTAATTGTTTTCATGTTTGAAAATATTTATTTGGTTCACTACTATGCCATGGCCTACTTTGGTTGGTGCACATTTAAAATTGATCATGGATTGAGCTGACAGTTTGTAAATAATTTCATATTTTTGTTGGAGCCGAGAGGTAGCGATTAAATCTTTGATGGCAGATACATATAAGTGATTGATTATATCATTTTGACATAGACACGAATTATGTTGATGTGAGCTACAAATATCAAAATTATTATAGAGCGATTATGCATAGTTTCACTTGTGCATAAAAGGATTTGTGATGTGAATTAAAGCAGAAAAAACTAAAAGTGAAAAATTAGACAAAAGGTCAAGAATTTAATTGTTGAGCCTAACTGGAACTATAATCAAGAATGATTAGATGATAATTTCTTAGTTCAATTCATCATATGGATTTAATCTAAATGTTTTGTAAGGTAGTGAGTCTTTCTATTTTGAGTAGTGAGCTCTAGGCAGTGTACATGAATGCAAGTGCATTCCCATTCTGTAAACACTTATTTCTTAGTATACTCATATTGTGGATTGGCCTTCCACCATGGTTTTTCCCCTAATATGGTTTCCACGTAAAAATACTTGTGTTATGGTGTTGTGGTTGTTTGAACTATATTTATGCATATTTATTTTGGTTGAATGTTATAAGTGCTTTAACGATTATATTAATAAAGAGAAAAATTACATAAAATTAATTCACCCCCCCGCTCTTAGTATTCCTTGATTCCTACAATTGGTATCAGAACTTGGTTCCTCAAAATAAGTTTAACAACTTGGGTAAGATCCAGGAAATTAATTCAATGGAATCAGATAGTCTTTAGAAAAAAAATTTGGTGGCCCTAGATGATCTTGATCAGTCGAAATCTAAAGTTCATAAATTGCAAGAAAACCTCATGGATGCTGATAAATTCATTGCGTATTTGAAAGATAAAATCGATAATTCCAAGGAGAAGAGAAGGAAACTCTATGATCAGATTGACCAGAATGATGGTAAAAGCATGGAATATGAACAACTGAGTCAAGCCCTGAAGAAAGAAAGAAGAATGTAAAAATTCTACTAGAGATAATACAATCCTAAAGCATGAGAGGAAATATATTATGATGAGGATGACCAAGCAAATTGAAGACAAAAAGAAGAATGAAGAGAACCTTGCTTAGTCCTTGAAAGAGAAATTTTAAGAATGCAACAAAATTAATGATGGATTCATTAATCTAGCACTCGAATTGCAGCAATCCAGAAACAATAAAGAAGAACTTGAAAGATAAATTATTACCCTCATATATGAACTTAATACTTAAAATTAATTCAAGTAGAAGTTCAAGATTAGCTCAACTAATCCTGATGAGCTGATTAAATGTCAAAGGACTGAAGGTGACAAGTGAGGACTTGGATATGAGGAAGGAGAAAGTTCCAGATCTAGACAAAGCAGATTTAGGCAAGGAAATCAGATGAAGAAATCTAGAAGGTATCCGTTAAGACAACCTAATGCTCAAAGGTTCAATGGTTATTGTTTTCTTTGCAACAAATTTGGTCACATGGCTACTCAATGTAGAAGTAAAATGAACTCAAGTGGTCCATCATTTTCTGGTCAATGTTTCAATTGCAATAAGTATGGTCATAAGTCAATTGAATGCAAAAATATGTCAAAAAAAAATTTCAATAGAGATGTCAAATGTTATGCATGCAATAGATTTGGCGATATTGCTAACCAGTGCAGATCAAGAGAAAATAAAAGGAACAACTGGTTTGGACAAAGAAATGTGGTGTGCTACAATTGCAACAAATCTGATTACTTTGCTAGACTATATAGAAACAAAAAGGTCTGGTAAATCAAAGAAAAAAAATGAAAGAATGAAGAAGGAAAAGGGAAAGGGAAAGTCACTACATGTGAGATCAGGAAGGAAATGAAGAAAATATGGGTGAAGAAGAGTCCTTCTGTTGCATAAAATGAGCTGGCACCATAATCTAGTTTTGGTTATTCATCCAAGAATTAGTTCATGATCTCTGATCTAGGGGGAGTTGTCAAGAAAATATTTCAAACCCCTTCTCGGTAGTTGGTACCAAGATATGGATGAGTATAGTGATTGCATTAATGATCTACATATGCTGCTGAAATAATTGGAGAAAGTATTTATGCAGAATAGAAGGTCCGGAGAAGAGTTATCATTCACAGTGTATGGAAGCATGGTATTTGGATAAGTTAGGTGTGCAAATGATAAAAGGTCATTTGTATTATTCATTTTTCACTTTTCACTTTGAGAAGAAGTTTGGAGAGCTCTAAAGAGAACTTTGGAAAAATTTGGAAAACATTCAAGTGTGAAGGTGATTCGATAATCAAATCCCAAATTGGTGAAAAGGTATTTATCGAGAAAACTTGTGAACTTATGAATTTGTAAAATTGGATACTCCATTTGTATTTTATCTCAAGGATAGACCCCATCCAAAATTCAAGTGGCATCCTTTCAAATCTATTGAGACAAATCCCTTAGGTGCACTTTCATTCATTCCATACGATGTCTTGCCTATTGAAGATATTAGGGCATACATTCATGTAAACATTAAGGAATTAGGGAGCTCACAGTTATTGAATCTATACAAAAATCACATTATAGGATAGGATTTTTGTGTTAAACCTAAATTCAAAACCCTAGAGGAGAAGAAATTCAAGTAGATTTTAAAATTTTCCATTTTTGAAGAAAGCAAGTGGGCCCAATATATTTTGAACCGAGTTCATGCTGAATTTACGTGGCTGAATCAAACCTTTAAGATTACAAAATAAGCCATAAGTGTTGTTATTGGTTAAATTCCTTCGGTGGGTGTCCGATCTTGAAGTCTATGAAGAATCAAATAGCTACTGATTCAATCAATTTAGTGTATAATAGAAGAGCTATGAGAATTAATGATATTATTGAAGTGGATGACAAATTTGCATCGATGGTCATTGGTTAAAATATATCTATCATTCTAGTCGAGATAGTTTTGTATCTAGTATAATTATCTATGTAGCATATTAGATGGTAAAGGAGAATGCAAAGTATGATCTATGTGAGTAACTCAGAAGTGAGTTGATGTAAAATGTTTGTAAAATCAAGAAAGATAAGAAGAATTCCTTGAAATATGGTAATTTTCTAATGTGTTTGTTCTGTTACTTTATGAATAAAGCTTTGGGATTTGGAAATGTACAATGGCAAGGTAATAAACCTGTAACTACTTAAATTAGAGATATCTTGTGCAGATTTGGTGATAGAAAGTGGTGCAGGAGCAGACGAAGGCTAACCTCCAAGATTGTTGTTTTGGCTTTTACTTGACTCTAGCCAAGTCAAGATGTCTATTTGTTTTCTAACCTTAGAAGGTCATTGCTTTTGTGGGCTAGGTGAGTTAGTCATTAGGACTAAGGTCACACAAATAGCCAGTGTTTGTAGTTTAATTTTTCTTAATGTTAGTTGTCTATGGTGAGATTAGAGTCTTAAAGTTGTTCTAAACACTTAATGATATTGTAAAGATGCCATAACATTATTAAATGAGTTGGTTCCTCAAAATCTAGAGAGGATGGTGGTCCTAAGAAATAGGATCAAGGCATAGAGAAAGATACCAAATGTCGTAAGGAAGTTAGTATGACAACCTTTGCAATTATTGCAAATGTTGCATGCAACTCAGTTACCTTTGGATCCCCTTAAGAATAGGAAGTTGGAGATCAGCCAACAGGCCCTAGAATCATGGAGATGACATCTAATATGACCCAAGACTCGAATCTCAAGGGAGTTATGTAATTTGTAATCTTTTGAAGTCGAATACAGAGCTCTGCAACACTGTTTTATAAAAAAAAACCCAAGCTTTTGTGGTGACAGACATGCTTAATGGATTGAGAGCCTGAATCTAGTGTATTTTTAGTGTTCTATAGGATTATCTTAGACTTTCTCATTTGATAAGAAAGTTGTTTAGAGTAGAATATTTTGTGTTAGTTAAATTGATTTGTTTTTCAGTTCTTACTGGTCCAGTCCTGACCAGTCGGTGCTTTCATGGCTCCCCCATGAAATCTAACCTTGGGAAACACCTAAGGATAGGTGGGAATTCTAGGGGAGTCATTAGTGTATATAGGTTTAGAATTAGGAATCATGAACGATGGGAGAGTTCTCTTTACTACTAGACCTTAGGCGAGCAGACAGAGCTCGGTTAGAGCTCTAGGAATGAGTCATTGAAGATTTCTTGCAGGGTAGAGAGGTACTATATAAAATAGGTATAGGTTCAAGTAGGGTTTCATCATAGCTCAACATACTAGTGGATTGAGATCATACCAATCATTTAGATTATGATTTGAGCAAGTTACAAGCGAGGTTACAGTCAGTCCTAGAAATTAGGCCTATTAGCCCCATTGTCCTAAGTTGTAGGAAGCCAATGTACGGAGGTTTTCAGGCCCTAAGCCCCACTAAATATTTTTAAACTTCCAAATGGGTATCCGAATCTATGTTTATATTTTTAGGGTCTTTCAGAAAGTTTTGCTAGAATCGGCAAAATAGGACTGGTAAAGGTTACAAGAAATAGGCCTATTTAAGGTCTCAAATGGTGAATCCTTGAACCTGGTAAGGATAGGGTTGAAGAACCTTCTAAAATGGTTCAAATTGGCAAGGTTATGAATGTTTTCATAAGGATGGACACCCCTACAATGAAGAATGATGGTTGTGAGAAGATAGCACTTAGAGCTTTCTAAGTGTGGATGAACAATTGAACAATTTCAAAGGTGTTAGTCCTCCAAGGTGAAGCACAAAGGATATAAATCTTAGAGAAGAGTTAGAATTTGACTTAGTTAATCATCTAAGACAATCAGGACCTAGAGGATACTAGGTTCCTAGAAGAGACAAGCTAGGTCTCTTAGTTGTAGTGCAAGCAAACCTCGGAGCACTCACATCATATTGGTATCGGATCTTGAATTGATAAGGCTTGTGGTGGATGTTGTAGCCTACTGAATCAATGGGAGAGAATACACCAGAGGAAGAAAAAACCATGGTGACTAACACTGAGTTAGCCAAGAAAGTAGAGGAACAAGAAGAGGATAATCGGTTGCTAAGAGAAAGATTGTCCAAAATGGAGCAGCTCTTAGGTGAAGTCCAAGACAAAATTGATCAGGTCAAAGTTAAAACTGATCAAAAGGAAGAGGAAGAAGCAAGGAAAAAGGAATTAGAGTTGAGGGAGGAAGCACCAACACTTGACCCTGTTCTTCCTAAAGAGCCATTCTTAAAGGCACTAAAGGCATTGAGTAGCAAAGCTTTGGAAGGTGTGCCACTGTTTAGTGGACAAATGGATCTAGATTCAGTCGTGGATTGGATAGATAGCATTGAGAACCATTTTGAGTGTGATGGTATCTTAGAGGCACAAAAAGTTATGGTGGCCAAGTCTAGACTAAGAGGTTCAGCTCTTACTTGGTGGAAGTGGTCCTATAGTTACTTGGAAGGGCATGGTAAACAAAGTGAAGCAGACCTAGCTTCTTGATGACTATGAAGGTCAAATGCATTGAAGGAGACACAATCGAAGACAAAAAGATCTAGATGTCCAAGCCTACACCGAGGAGTTTCAAAAGCTATGTTTGAGATCAAAAGTAGTAGAAGATGAAAGCATTAAGCTTGCAAGGTACTTGAATGGCCTCAAATGGTCTATTCAAGAGGAAATGAGTCTAGTGAACTCCAAAACCATTCACCAATGCTATAAAATGGCTTTGAAGATAGAAGAGAAAATCAAGAGAAAGCAAGACCAAACCTCTAAAGGTAAGGGTAAAAGCAAGGATAGTAGAGGACAAAGAGGTGGCTACGGTGGAAGAAGTTCTGAATCAAAAACTCAAGGAGACACAAAATTCAGTGAGAAGCAAGAAGGAAGTTCAAGTAGAGGTGGTAGAGGAAGGAGTTCTAACTCCAGCTCTAGAGGAAGAAATGGTGGACAAGGAGGAAGAGGCAGCTACTTTGCCAATATGAAATGTGATCATTGCAATCAAATGGGGCACCCTGCCTATAGATGCCTAGAGAAAGGTAGTTCTTTGCATGGAGGTGACAAGAGAACTAACCTACTTCATGAGGAATCAAATGAAACAGAGAAGCATTCTGAGGTTCCATTAAATTTTGAGGAAGGTGAGAATCTCATGATGAGGAGAAATTTGATCAAGGAGCCGGTGAAGGAGGAGCCAAGCCAAAGGAGGTCTTTATTTAGGATAAAGTGCGAGATGATGGGGAAAGTATGTAGAGTCATCATTGACTTAGGATCTACTAATAATATTGTGTTAGAGGAAGTAGTTAGCAAACTAAAGTTGACAAGGATACCCCACACAAATCCTTACAAGGTCACTTGGCTAAATAAAGGCCAACATGTGCTAGTGAATGAACAAGCATGGGTGGAGTTCTCAATTGGAAGGTATAAAGATAAAGTTTTGTGTGATGTGTTACCTATGGATGCATGTCATTTGATCCTAGGTAGACCATGGAAATTTGACCGCCAAGCCATACATGATGAAGGAAAGAATTCTTATTCTTTCAAGAAGGACAATGTGACCTTCAAAATACAATCACTATTGGAGGATGCTGAGGTGAAGATAGTAGGTCCAAATGTTCTTATGGTTGGTGAAAAAGAGTTCTTACAAGCCATGGAAGAGAATGAAGGAGTTGCTTATGCATTAGTGCTAAGACCAAGAGAGGGAGATGAAGCTAAGGTGACCAAGAAGACCGAGTTACCAAAGGAGATTCAAAGCATGCTACAGACTTACCAAGGTATAGTGAGTGATGGACAACCATCAACCTTACCCCCTAAAAGATCCATAAGTCATAGGATAGACCTTATCCCAGGAGCTACCCTTCCCAATAAAGCAGCTTACAAAATGACCCCTCAACAAAATGAGGAAATGGCTATGCAAGTACAAGAAATCCTAAACCAAGATTTCATTAGAAAGAGTATTAGTCCATGTGTCGTACCCACTGTCCGTGCACCTAAGAAAGGAGGAAATTGGAGGCTTTGTACTGATTCAAGGGCTATCAATAGGATAAATTTAAGGTATAGGTTCTCTATCCCTAAAATTGAAGACCTAATGGATTGTCTAGGTTAAGCTAAATACTATAGCAAGATAGACTTGAAGGAGATGAGAGGAAGAAAACTTTCAAAACTAATGAGGGTATATATGAGTGGCTTTTCATGCCATTTGGATTATCAAATGCCCCCTCCAAATTTATGAGGCTCATGAATGAAGTTCTCAAAGAGTACATAGGCAAGTTTCTGGTAGTATATCTAGATGATATACTGATTTTTAGCAAGACAAGGAGTGAGCACCTAGAACATCTTTAGATTGTTTTCAAGAAGCTACATGAGGAGAAGCTGATGATCAACTTGGAGAAGTGTGAGTTCATCAAAATAGAACTAGTGTACCTTGGATTTGTCCTATCACACGGCAATCTGAAAATGGACCAAAGCAAATTGGAGGCTATCATGAATTGGCCTACTCCAAGGACAAAAACAGAGGTAAGGAGTTTTCATGGCCTTGCACAATATTATAGTAAATTCATAAGGCATTTTAGTGCAATTTTTGCTCCTATGTTGGATACTATTAAGGGAGGCATGAAGACCAAATTTGTATGGAATGAGCATGCTAACAAGAGCTTTGAGTTATTGAAGGAAAGGATATACACCCAACCTGTTTTGGTGCTGCCAAGCTCTGAGAGGCTTTTCACCATTGAGTGTGATGCTAGCAATGTGGCAATTGGGGTTGTTCTAAGCCAAGAGGGTAGACTGCTGGCTTTTCATTCTGAAAAGTTAAGTGAAGCCAAAAAGAAGTACTATTCTTATGACCTTGAGATGTATGCATTGGTCCAAGCTCTAAGGAAGTGGAGGCACTAATTGCTCCCCAAGGAATTCAATGTGTACTCAAAAAATCAAGCACGTAGTTTCCTAAATTCACAAGAGAAGTTTAGCCACAAGCACATGAAGTGAGTTGAGTACCTACAAGCTTACACCTTAAATATCAAGCACAAGAAGGGTGTCATCAATAAAGTAGAATATGCATTATCTAGAAGAGCTCTCACAATTCAGGAAATTCAGTTGAAGAGCATGGGAATAGATCACTTCAAGGATCTGTATGATGATGATGAAGATTTTGCAGACATTTATAAGGTATCTGCTGAATAGAAGAACCATTTTCATAGTAAATATGTTGAGTATACTTTGCAAAGTGATCTCTTGTTTAAGGGAAATCAATTATGTGTTCCTAGAGGCTCCATTAGAGAGAACTTGATACAAGAAAAGAATAATGGTGCTTTGAGTGGTCACATTGGGATCACTAAGACTCAAGAACTTGTTCAAAGGTTCTATTTTTGGCCTAAGATGAATCTTGATATTAGGAGGTATGTGAAAAGTTTTGTAGTATGTCAAAAAGCCAATGGCACTTCTTCAAATGTAGGCCTTTATCAACCACTACCTATTCCTACTAGGCCATGGGAATGTTTGAGTATGGATTTTGTAGTTGGATTACCCAAGACAAGGCAAGGCATGGATAGTGTTTATGTGGTGGTGGATAGATTCAGCAAGATGTCTCACTTTGTACCATGTAAGACCACTAATGATGCTAGTCAAATAGCCTCTCTCTTCTTCAAAGAGATAGTAAGAATCCATGGGCTACCTATCAGCATTGTGTCAGATAGGGACACTAAATTCATGAGTCATTTTTGGAAGGCTCTTTGGCAATGGTTAGGCGCTAACTTATCCTTTAGATCGGCCTACCATCCCCAAACTGATGGTCAGGCCGAGGTTGTTAATATAAGCCTTGGAAATCTACTGAGGTGCTTGACCAAGGAGTATGGTTAACAATGAGATCATTTGATGAAGCAAGCTCAATATGCCTACAATGATACTATAAACAGATCCACAGGGAAGAGTCCCTTTGAAATTGTCTATGGGCTACATCCTAGAGGAGTTTATGAGGTGAGAGACTTGAAGGATGGAGTGAAGGGAACTGGATACGCTGATGATTTTGCATATGCTATGCAGGAGATACATGATACAGTGAGGAAGACCTTGATAGAGCACACCATAAAACATAACACCAAGGTGGATGAGCATAGAAGAATAGTACAGTTCCATGTGGGTGACTTGGTTATGGTGCATCTTAACAAATCAAGACTTCAAAAGGGAGTCCCTCACAAGTTGCAGATGAGGAGGATCAGTCCCTCCCCTATCTTGGCTAAGTATGGCAATAATGCATTCAGAATTGAGATACAAGATGACAGTGGACTATCCCCTATCTTCAACATTGCAGACTTAGTCCATTATAAAGGACCACAACAAGACATGGATCAAAACCTTCATGAAGTGATCAGAGATGTGGAAGAGCTACACTTACCTACTGCTACAGTCATAGGAGTTGACAACATATTGGACACAAGGGTATACAAATAGACTAGAACCAAAGCATAAAAGGAACACTTGATCAAGAAACAAGGTCAAAACAATGTTGATGTAGTATGGATTAAGGAATCAGAGTTCAAGAAAATGGGAATTTATCCAAGCATCATCAATCCAATGGTGGATTAAACTTTTTTTTCTGGGGAGGATGGTGTAGGAGCACACCTAGGCTAACCTCCAAGATTGTTGTTTTGGCTTATACTTGACTCTAGCCAAGTTAGGATGTTTATTTGTGTTTTGACCTTAGAAGGTCATTGCTTTTGTGGGCTAGGTGAGTTAGTCATTAGGACTAAGGTCACACAAATAGCCAGTGTTTGTAGTTTAATTTTTTTTAATGTTATTTGTCTATGATGAGATTAGAGTCTTAAAGTTGTTCTAAACACTTAATGATGTTGTAAAGATTCCATAAGGTTATTAAATGAGTTGGTTCCTCAGAATCTAGAGAGGATGGTGGTCCTAAGAAATAGGATCAAGGCATAGAGAAAGATGACAAATGTTGTAAAGAAGTTAGCATGACAACCTTTGTAATTATTGCAAATGTTGCATGCAAACTGGTTACCTTTGGATTCCCTTAAGAATAGGAAGTGGGAGATTAGCTAACAGGCCCTAGAATCATGGAGATGACATCTAATATGACCAAAGACTCAAATATCAAGTGAGTTATGTAATTTTTAATCATTTGAAGTTGAATACAGAGCTCTGCAACACTGTTTTAGAAAAAAAGAACCCGAGCTTTTGTGGTGATAGACATGCTTAATGGATTGAGAGCCTGAATATAGTGTTTGTTTAGTGTTCTACAGGATTATCTTAGACTTTTTCATTTGATAAGTAAGTTGTTTAGAGTATAATATTTTGTGTTAGTTCAATTGTTTTGTTTCTGAGTTCTTATTGGTCTAGTCCTGACGAGTCGATGCTTTGATGGCTCCCCCATGAAATCTAGCCTTGGGAAACACCTAAGGATTGGTGGGAATGCTAGGGGAGTCATTAGTGTATATAGGTTTAGAATTAGGAGTCATGAACGATGGGAGAGTTCTCTTTACTTCTAGACCTTAGGTGAGTAGACAAAGCTCAGTTAGAGGTCTAGGAATGAATCATTGAAGATTTCTTGCAGGGTAGAGAGGTACTGTATGGAATAGGTACAGGTTCAAGTAGGGTTTCATCATAGCTCAACATACTAGGTGGATTAAGGTCATACCAATCATTTATATTATGATTTGAGCAAGTTACAAGCAAGGTTACAGTTAGTCCTATAAATTAGGCCTATTAGCCCCATTTTCCTAAGTTGTAGGAAGCTAGCGTATGGAGGTTGTCAGGCCCTAAGCCCCACTAAATCTTTTAAAACTTCCAAATGGATATCCAAATTTGTGTTTAGATTTTCAGGGTCTTTGGGAAAGTTTTGCTAGAATTGGCAAAACAGGACTGGTAAAGGTTACAAGAAATAGGCCTATTTAAGGTCTCAAATGGTGAATCCTTGAACCCGATAAGGACAGGGTTGAAGAACCTTCTAAAATGGTTCAAATTGGCAAGGTTATGAATTTTTTCATAAGGATGGACACCCCTACAATGAAGAATGATGGTTGTGAGAAGATAGCACTTAGAGCTTTCTAAGTGAGGAAGAACAATTGAACTATTTCAAAGGTGTTAGTCCTCCAAGGTGAAGCAAAAAGGATAGAACTCTTAGCGAAGAGTTAGAATTGGACTTAGTTAATCATCTAAGCCAATCAGGACCTAGAGGAGAATAGGTTCCTAGAAGAGACAAGCTAGGTCTCTTAGTTGTAGTGCAAGCAAACTTGGGAGTACTCACATCAGAAAGACAAGGAATACTACAATTTTGGGTTATTTCAAGAACTTTTTGAATTAGATGCAAGCAAGAGAAAGAATTCCCAAGTCTACTATGGATAAGTACAAAGACACTATTTGTTTTATGGTTTACATTGATCAAGTATTGATGGAAGTTGTTGATCCTAGAATAGTATGGATTATGCATATGGCCTTTGAGGTTGAAGAACATATTTTGGAAATGTATGTTGAACATTTGTTGAGAAAACATTACGATCCGACTGAAGAAAGGTTTGGTACTTTTTCAAAAAAAGGATATACAAGTACATAATCAACTAAGGAAGCCTAGAATACTCAAAAAAGTAAGAAGACAAGTGGAAGCCTTTGTAGAAATAATGGGTATATCTACAAAATTAGTTAGAGAAGCTAGAATAAAGAGAGAACAAGTTGAAGCAGGAGATCTAGCTAAAAATAAATCTGCTAGTTTGATAATATCCTCTACTCGAACTAGATCTACAAGAATCTCTACTCTCCCATGCAGTCTTGCAAAAAAATCAAGTCCTCTAAAAGCTCAAGACAAGTCATCTAGGAGATAAGGAAAAAGGAAGAAGGACAAAAGAACAAGAGTTTATATTGTTTTTTCTGAAGATGAAGAGATTGAATCTGATGTAGAGTTAAGAGAAATCAAGCAAAAGGGCACAAAGGAAACAATAGTTTCTAAGGACATGCCTTCAAGTGAAGAGAAAGGAAAGAAAAAGATGAAAACAAAAGAAATGGGTATGTCTATAGAAGAATTTAAGAAAGCATTGATTAAAGATGGTAATATTAGGCCTCTTTGTGAATTGTATGACACCTTTGATAGTTTTGGTCAAAGAATTCTTGAGGAAGCTTCAATAAAATAGTTAAGTAATTTCAATACGGATCTTATTGAAATAATGAATGCATTACCCAAGAGTCTATATCAAGTTTTAGAGATGAGGAGAATGAATGGCAGAATTGAAGATGAATAGTTGAGAGAGCACATTCTTGGAAATTTATGTCCAATGATGTCTATTGAGGAAATGAATTCAATTCTAAATGGTGCTAAAATGGATTTCAAAAGAAAAACAAGAGTGAACAAGCTTATGATTGGTTGAACTAAAGAAGTTTAAAATGAAACTAAAAAGATTCAAAAATAAGCTCTATTGAGGAACAAAATCGATGTTGTCTCTAAAGAAATACTTGATTGAGATGCTTCACCTATTCTAGTAGCAAAATAGGGAAAAGAAGATACATTTGAGGACACTCTAAATCCTCTTGACATGTATGATGCCAAAATTCCTATGGAGACTGAAGCTCCTAAATTTGTGTCAGTTGAAGAAAAAATTTTCTTGAAGTCATGCAAGAATCTATAACTGAAAAAAAGAAGGATGAAGTGAAGGTGATTCCTATGAAAGCAAGAGACACTGCTAAGGTAGTGAAGGATTTTTTGGAAGAACAAAAGGAAGAATTTTATTATGAACTAGTAAAAGGTCCTATCAACTTGGACACTTTATCCCATTTTGAGAAGTTGAAGGTAGCTTCATTCGCTCATAACAAGGCAAGGGAAGAAATTTTGAAATCACATATTGAAGACAATGAGATATTTAACCTTGCATCTAGTATTTTTTAGAAGATCATGCCTTCTCATATTAAGGATCCATCTTGTTCTCCCTCTAGTGAGCTAAAGAATATTATTAATTATGTAATTACTCATTTTGAGTCCTTTCAGAAGTCAGATAAGGATAACGTATAGAAGGAGTTTGATGATAAAAGGGTTAGTAGGTTGAAAGGTATGATAGGGTATGTGCAGGATCATCATGAAAAAAATAGGCCCTTAAGTGGCAATAAAAAGATACAAAATCAGAGATAGACAACTTGACGTAAAAATTTGATTAAGTTATCTATATTATTTCAAAAAAATATTAAAATAGAATCTGTAGTAAATTGAATGTAGTTTCTAAACTACTAGACCTTTATTTTTAAAAAAAATCTATTTGGTGAAAATTTGAAATTTCAATGCAGTAGTATTTAAATTTCAGGGTAAAAATAAGAAGTAGGTGTCTGTCCGACCACCCTAACAACCATAAAATGATAATATTTTTCTAAAATATTTTAGATATACGTAGAGGACTCATGTCTCGATGTGATACATATTTTTTTATAATTTTTTTCCAAGTAAATAATTAATTATGATTTTTTTATTACAACTTTTAGAACATATAAAATCTCGTCTATCTAACCACCTTAACTTGGTAAAAAATTTATGAAATTCAATTTTTTTTTGTAATCCTATAGTATGAAAAGCATAGAATGTGATGCATGTTTCAGATTCAAAAAATGTGATCCCGTTTGAAAGTTATAGATGTTTTTCAATCAGCTTCTCAATCAGGACATTATTCGTAATTCTAAATGAAAATGAATAATAATTATTTATTAAATTCAAAGTAAAGAATAATTTATATTGGTGGAAATCTGAGAATCTCCTCTAAAAACCCTTTTCGTTTCATCGATTTTGGGTTAAAATAATGTCATTAGCCACATGGGCCATCATATGGCTTACGTATCACCATCTTTTGGCCCATCATGATCCTGCACATACTCGATAGTTAATGACAAATATTTGTTAGCTACTTGTGTAAAGAATATTCAACGTTCTTTTTCTAAAGGTGGTAACATTTATAAATCATGTTTATCTTTATCTAAGTTGATTGAGGATTTTTAAAAGAAAATGAAAGAATGTGAGAAACAGTTAGCAGATATTGCTCAAACATTCAATCCTCTAAGCATCTATGTTGGAAAGCAAGAAGGTCAACTCATATCCTTTCTTGACAAGATCAAAAGCTTGAAGCATGAAGAAGGTAAAATGGTTGAAATATTTTGTGATCTTAGAGGACTCATTGGTCCTAATATGGAAACAATGTTGAATGCATTAAAGGAAGCACGTGATTCTATGGCGATCAGTTATTTGACAAACCTTGAATCAACAAAAATGCAATCTTAGTTATTATGTGGGTACATGAATATCTTGCAGATTCTCAAGAAGGGTTGGGACACAAGGTTGAGCTTATGGAAGAACAATTTTCTAGATCTATTTTTGCCACCAAAAATTGTATACCTTTGAAGAAAAGGACAATTTTCTGCCCGTTTTGGTCATACTTTAGATCCCATTTCATCAATTATCACACTCAAACAACATTTATAGGCCCGAAGGTTGGTTAATTTTGAATTTGAGGCTTTTTATAACTTAGGGATCATTCAACCCCTAACAAGCAATAGCAAAATTAATTAAAAACCACTATTTCCACATTAAAATCTCTTAGTGGGACTAGGTCACCCAAGTTGGTGACCTAGTCCTTTTTGATGATTTTTTATGTTTCAAATGGGGAAATAAATATTTTATCATAAATTACTGATGGGTGTCGGCCTCTTAGGTCAAAATTCTTGACAATTAGGTCTTGTTTCTTATAAATTTTTGTTTTTAGGTCATTTTTCCGCTCTCTCTTAGCCATTTTTCACATGCAACTCCAAGAGTCAAGTGCAAAACATCTTCCTCAAGAAGATTCATCTCCCTCACAAAAAAAATTGAAGCTTTTGGATAGAAAATTATGGCTTTTTTCAAGTCTTCAAGAACACTTCACATCCAAGATCACACATTGACAAAGGTTGAATATAAATGCCTATGGTGATTCATGGAGAAATATAGGTTGAAGAAGTGCAACTAGCCACCAAATCACACCTAAAGACTATTTTCAAAGTGACCCCATCTTCTACTTTCATCCCATTTGCAGATTTGAGGTTTGCATCCCATTTTCATTCCTTGTTATATTCAATTGCTATGGTGTAGGGTTTCTAGGGTTTAAGTCTTGCATCATTTCAAATCTATTACTTGAATCTTATTCTAGGACAATAGAATAGGTTTTTGCTTTATTTTAGGTTTTCCTAGTTCTAGATACACTTAGGGATAGGGTTTATGCAGATTTTCTATTCCATTACAAGTTTAAATACAAACTAGGGGTTTGACCAAGGCAAACCCCACATTAGAAACCCAGAAATATCTTCTATTTTGTAGGTTAAATAAATTTCACAGATCTGAGTTTAGATTCCCATGAAGAAATAGAACATAGACCAGAGGCCTCTGTGTCGACTTTTTCTTTCCTAGAAAAGTTGAAAGGAACTAGGTCACCTATGGTGGTGACCTAGTCTCACTAGAGGTTCTCGACATAGAAAATTGCAGATTTGGAGACCTAGTTGGTAGAAATGGCTTTCAGAATAATTTTCCTGAAAAGGGACTAGGTTGCCCCATTTGCCTTAAGTGTCCCAGCTGGTTCAAAATTTATATTTTCCATATTGTTTGAGGCTTTCACAACTTCCTCTTTAGCCTACATTAGTTTCTAGGTGCACTCATTTATTGAATAGGTTATTTTACTTAGTTTAATCCTCCTTTAATATTGTTATACTACATTATGTGTTTTCCAACATTATAGACTCTATTAGTTTAGGTTAAGTAGCTAGGTTTTCATGTTATATTACAGTAGTTTGCATATGCCATTGCATATTAAATCTCAAGAATTGAATGAATCAAAATATTTAATTCCCTCGATAGGTAAACATAAACCTTTTTCCTCCGAGGTCTAAAACCCTAGAAAGTTGTAGAGGACCCATTCTTTACCTCTATCCAATGCATTAGATTTTGCGGTTAATTTTGGTGAACCTTCATTTAGATACATTACACTTCTGACTTAGTCTGCATTTGTATCCTAGGAAACTTGTCTTTAGCCTTGCATTGAATGTTGCATTGTTAAAAAAGATATCCTAGGGTTTTCCATTTTGCAAATTAGTGAAAAAAACTCATATTCACCATTCATTTCCTTTTATAATATATAAATTTAGCATATATCATATACCCTTGCACATTACATTCTAGAAACTTGCATTTTTCATCGAAAAATACATAAACAACTCAAAACTACTCATACCAGGACTAAGTCGCCACCCTAGGTGACCTATTCCCAGTATACATTTTGGTTCAATAATTTTTGCATTTGCTTCCCAGATTCTGTAGTTTCTATTTCTTTATGTTTATGCTTGGTTTTAGTTTTTTTATTCTATGTTATAGGGTTATTATTAGCTTACAATGGAATTTATGAGTAGCATTAGAGCTTTACATGTTTCATTTTCCGCTTTAGTTCCTAGTTCTTTGAAAGAAAATTTAGTTGAACATACACTTGAAAAACATAGAAACCTATAGGAATACTATATCATCTAAACCTTTAAGTAGTGATGATTTGGGTAAGTTAGATGAATCCCTTCAAGGTTTCCTCTCACTCCCTTCATCCACTAAGTTTGGTGATGATATAGTTAAACCCTCCCCACCCCTATCTTCAAAACCTCTTAGGTGTGATGATATAGGTATGTTAGATGAAGTTCTCCAAGATCTCATCTCCCCTACTTCATCCACTATGGTTTTTTCTGATGAACAACCGAAAACAAAATGTGTCAACATCATCCAACCCCAATTCATTCTTTAACAACCTTCCCCTATACCTCCAACCCCATCCCAACCTGATTTTACCCTTTACCCTCCTAAGCATGATACCGTCACTCACTCACTATACCCTTAATAAACCACATCCCCAAACATAATCTCCCTCCACTTCAATCCCCTTACCAAATCCTATATTACATGTGTCTCCTCATTTATACTCACAACTTAGGGAGTATGATTTGGTTGAAAAACTTAGAGATACTCCTACCAAGATATCCCTTTGGGATCTCCTTCAGAAATCTCCTAACTATCATTCTATGCTTCAAACAACATTGCAACAAATAGTGGTCCCTCCTGGTACAAATGCTAATGATGTGGCAACTCTCCTACACGAAATTAACACAAACAATGTGGATATTAATTTCTATCAACATGAGCTCCCTCCATTGCAGATAAGAAAAAAAAATGAAGCCTTTATCATTATAGCCTAGTATGATCGGATAGGTATCAAAATAACCCTCATTGACAATGGATTTTCCCTAAATATTTGAAGCATTAATCTTCTCAATAGGTTATATTTCGATCAATTGGAAATAAAATCTATTTCCTTATCCATTAGAGGATTTGACAATGTCACAAAGGAACCTCTTGGTGTCATTACCTTACCCATTATTGTCAGAATTTTTATGCTGCAAACTCCTATCCATGTCATGCCCTATGACCTTTGTTATAATATCCTCTCGGGATGACCATGGATACATGAGATGCATGTGGTACTCTCGACCCTTCATTGAAAAATTAAATATGTTTATAATAACAAAGTTTATCAAATTTACATAGACCCTGAACACGATAGTTTCTTACAACTTGAAAAGGGAAAATCAAGTCCTCTTCATACCTTAATTCCTACCTCCAATATTTCCCCTCCTAAGAAGGACCAACCCGAAGATAAACCCAAGTTTAATTTACTTGGTGATGATTGGGGATCTTTATAATTTACCCCTTCCTTTATGGGTGAGTGTATTGTCACACAAAAAGAGGATAATCAACAAGAACAATCACTTGTCCTCTCTACCCAACAAGAGGAACACCCTTCCCACCTATCTACCTCATTTCTCTTGGAATAACATGCAACTTATACAATGAATTTTGATGAGATATATTATCAACAACCTCCTAACCCACAAGAAATGGAAACACTTTATGGACGTGGTTATGATATTGTGAAGCAATTAGGCTACAATGGTAAAGGATGTGGAAAGCATGAATAAGGCATTTGTGTACCCATTGAATATAATACACAAGGAACTAAAACTAGTCTAGAGTTTTCCTTTCCTAAAGCTATAAAAGCCATTCAACGACCCTCTATCAACATCAACACTATAACATACACATCAACAACCAATCTCGCACTTAAGCATCCCAAATTTATTGATGTAGATCCTCCCCTATTCATCTATGTTCATGGTGAAAATGATTTGAAAAACATGTTAAGTTCTTTGGATAGAAATTTTTTCTTCAAGAGACATCTCTCTTGTGCTATGCTAGATTATGAGGCCTCCACTCATAATGTTAACAAACCTCACACAAGTATGGAACCATATGATCCTGAAGTTCCTAAGTCTAATGCACTCTCTTTAGGAGATACCCTTGACATACCGACGAATATGGATGAAAAAGATAAAGTAATTAAACTCGAGAAGTGCCTTGATGATGAGGAACAAGAAGACCTTGCAACCTTGCTTCATACCTTTCCCGAACTATTTTCTTGGAAATATTCTAATATTCCTAGAATAGATCCCCAAATAGTTACCCATAACATTGTCCTTATTGGAAATGCTAACCCAGTTTGCCAAAAGATTTGAAAAATGAATCCTAAGATAGACTTGCATGTTACAGGAGAACTAGAAAAACTCCTTGACATGGGTTTCATTTGCCTCATTTATTATTCTCCTTGGATATCAAACATTGTTGTAGTGGAAAAATGCAATAATCATGTTAGAAAATCTACAAATTTTAGAGACTTGAATAAGGTTGCTTTAAAAGATGACTTTCCTCTTCCTAACATTGACATGATCATGGATTCGAGTACTAGACATGCTTTTTTATCCTTGATGGATGGATTTTATGGGTATAATCAAATCTCCATTAATCCACAAGATCAATACAAGATGGCCTTCATGTCCACTTGGGGAACATTTTGTTGGATTATGATGCCTTTTGGTGCTACTTATCAATGAGAAATGACCTTAATCTTTCATGATTACATCCACAAAATCTTGGAAGATTATGTTGACGACATTCTTGCTAAATCCTTAACTAGTCAAGATAATGTGAATGTCCTTCAAAAAATATTTGACCGTATGCACAAATATAACATGCGTTTAAATCCCAAAAAGTGTGTCTTTTGAGTAGATAGTGGTAAACTTTTAGGGTTTATCATATCTCATAGAGGAATCGGGATGGATACAAATAAAATTGATGCTATAATTAATATTCCACCACCTCGTAAAATCTCCCAATTACGCATGTTACAAGGATGCATACAAGCCTTTCATTGTTTTGCCGCTTGATTAGTTGATCATATGTTACCCTTCACACATCTCGTTAAAAAGGATGTCAAGTTCGATTGGAATGATCATTGTAAATAGGCCTTTGAGATTTTAAAGGAATACCTCGCAAATCCTCCTATTTTACAACTTTCTATACCCAACCAACCTTTCATCCTTTATATTGCTACTTCCACCCATGCTCTTGTTGCATGATTAGCTCAATAGGATCCCAATAGTAAAGAGCATCTTGTTTACTATATTAGTAGAACGCTCCTTGATTATGAAACATGTTACTCAACAATTGAAAAAAAGTGTTTGGCTCTTGTATTCACTACTAGTAAGTTGCGACATTACTTAATTAATGTCGAAGTACAAGTGATGGTAAAGGTTGATCCTCTTCAATATCTTTTCAATAAAACTGATCTTTCTGAATGTCTTACTAAATGTGTCATGTTGTTGATTGATTTTGACCTTAAGTTTATTTCTCAAAAAGAAATCAAAGGCCAAGCCCTAATCGACCATTTATTTGATTCTCCTTCACCTTTAGCATTACCCACCAATGACTGTTTCCCTAATGATAGTTTGTTTACTATAGACCTTCCTACATGGGAATTGTACTTTGATAGATCCAAGTGTAGAATAGGCAATAGTGTGGGGGTTATTTTAATTCCACATGTTCATAAGCCTATTCCCTTATCCAATCACCTCAATTTCCTATGTATGAATAACAAAACTAAGTATGAAGTGTTAATCGTTGGATTACACATTGCTCTAGTCCTGGGGGTTAAAGATATAAGGATTTATGGTGATTCACAATTAGTGATTAAACAAATCAATGGTCTCTATCAAACTAAACATGATAAACTATCACAATATAGGGATCTAGTTCTCATTTTCTTAGATTAGTGTGCCTCCTTCACCATTGATAATATCCCTCAAAAATAAAATTTCCACGTGGATGCAATGGCTAGTGCAACCCCTCTTATATCTCCTATAGATCCTTTAGAAAAGTAGTCTTTACGATTAATCGCATTATAAAACCCTCCATCAATGATACACCTAATAATTTTTGTCCCACTTTTCCTAATGATCAGTGTGAATGGTATGATGCCATCTATAATTATCTAAAATACATTACTATTCCCGAACCTACAACCCAAAATACCAACATTTGCCTCAAAACGTTGGCCACTAATTATATAATTATTTCTGATACATTGTGTAGAAGATCCTTTGATGGAATCCTTTTGTGATTCCTCAAGGATGCTGAAACTACAAGCTCATTTTGGTATGTGGTGGAAATTTAAGCGAAAAAACCTTAGTGCAAAAACTCCTTCAAATGGGTTATTACTGGAAAAGCATGGAAATAGAATTCTATATGTATGTTAAGTGATGTCATTAGTGTTAGGAATATATTAATTTGATCCACGCTCCTACTTTTGAGCTTCGTACACAAATACCTATCTCGCCATTTTTGGTGTGGGGATTAGATCTAATTGCAAAAATATTTGCACCTTCTTCTGCTAGACATACATTCATCATTAGTGCTACCGAATATTTCACCAAATGGGTCAAAGCTATCCCCTCCTACTCTACAAATGCTGAGGTGATATGTCGTTTCTTATTGGAACAAATTATCATTCACTTTGGTCTTCCTTCTGTGTTATTCTCGGATAATGATGCCCCCTTTAAGAACAATGATGTGAAGAAGTTTCTCAATACCTTCCATATTTGACATCAATTTTCAACCCCTTATTATCCTCAGTCCGATGGTCAAGATGAGAGTACTAATAAAATCCTTGAAAAAATCCTTAAGAATACTATTAATCAAAATGAAAAGAATTGGCATACAGAATTTCAATATGTGTTATGGGCATATCGCACAAGTGGTCATTCTTCTACTGGGAACACTCCTTTCACCCTTGTTTATAGTACCGAGGCTATTTTACCACTAGAGTTATAAATTTTCACATTGAGGATTTATCTCCAAGGTCTTGTCGATAATGACACTTATGTGGAACAATGCCTACACCAACTTGAGATTCTTGATGAAAACTGCATTATTGCTCTCAAGCATCTTCAAGTGTATGATAAATAGTTGCAACACAAGCATGATGTTAGTGTCATTCTTAGAAAATTTACCAAATGTGATTTGGTTTTATATGAAAACCAATGTAAAACCACTACCTATTACGCTGAAAAATGTAAATTCAGTCCTATTTGGTTAGGCCCCTATGTGATCAATACAAATTATGGATCCAAAGCTTATACCTTAACCAAGTGTGATGGCACTCCTCTTAAAGATCCTATTAATGTCGCACATTTGTGTGGGTATTATGTCTAATCCCCTTTTGAATGGTATGAATCCTAAACCAGTGTTGTCAAAGCTATCGGATTTTATCCTATGGGCTATCTCATTGCTTCATTCTTGACAAATAATTATGCATGTGTTTTGAACACTAAAGTGATTATTTAATTCATTTTTATAATTACTTTATATTTCATACTATTCACCCTTTTCCTTCCTATGTGCTATGTTACTTTAAAATAATAAGTGCATAACATATTCCCTCTTTATGTTAAACCTAATATACATTCTAAATATGTTTTAATCCGATTACATACATTATGTTAAATCATGTTGCTATTAATTAAATAATCTACCAAAGGCTATTTAATTAATCACATTGCCATTTAACATCAACATAAATAAATTACATCATATAAAATCCAAATGCATGTATATACATATATCAAAAGTCTTTTGGTACATATCATCATAGTATATAGTGTCACTGAGGACGGTGGTTACTAGATCCCTCAGGATCTAGTACTTGAGATGCAACAGTAGAAGGATGTCGAGAGATAGTCGTCCGTGATTATGATCCGCTAAATCTGAGTGTGAACTCCATCTCCTCCATCTACATGAGTGTCAACCGCTGCTCACCTACTATTTGGTCCCTCTTTGCCTGTAATCATAACACCTCTCTCTCCAATATCATCAACTCTATTGGAGGCTATGATGGTTGTGCCTCTGGTGCAACCCTCAATCCATAGATCTACCTCCCCAAGCCCTCATAGGCTACCCACAGTCTCATGAAGGGTTTCTAGGTATCTCTCTCTTGCTCCATGATTGGTGGGGAAACGTACTCATTATCCATCTCGTCTTCGTTGAATGTTGCTTGATGTAGGAACTCCCACCAACCCTCTATAGGCTTTGCAAAATAAAACTACAATTTCATCAGTAACACATCATGATATATATATATATATATATATGCATTAAATCATACATCAACATATAACACATCAAAATTAAAGATCATCACCTATATCTCTAGTGGAATGTCAAATGTCCACCTCCTGTTGTGTAGGGAGAATGGACGATGTGATCACCTCTCCTCAGCTATGAGTGTTGGCATCTATTGGTGCTACTATCTAGGATCTAGTCATATATATAGGTGAGACCTCTCCCTACTCATATCGGTCCTTGTCTGCATCGTCATCATCATCACTTAGGGGTGGCTCCTCTAATCTCTCCTCCTCCTCCTCATCCTCCTAATCCTAATCTTGGTCCTCCTCCTCTTCCTCCTACCCATCATCATCTAGGTTTTCCCCCTCATCATACTCCTCATCAATAATATTAGTAAATATATCAGCAACCCTATACCATGCCTCCTCCACTTTTTCCAATCTCTCTCTCTCCTCCCCCTCATTTTGTATATGCTTTGCCTCTCCCAATGGCTTTGGTCATGATTCTCTCCACCCCTCCTTATGGTCCCATGTGGCCCCAACATAATTTTGATCATCCACAAGTGGGCGGTGATGATCTAAATAGTCAAAGTCACTCTTGATGACATGCTCAAGTGTGAACCATGTTGTATCCCCTAGCCTTCAAGAACTTCAAAAAGACTTCCTCAATCATGACAATGCTAGTAGTGGTGTCTATACCTATCCAAACTGCCTCATAACCTGATCATAGTGGAACAGTCACACTATGTGATCATGTCATCCTACTAGGAACTTGCTCATCTATAACCTCCTCAGTTGTTTGGTATGATTTGGTCACTAAAGAACTAGCTATTATGGCCTCCATAGGATATCCTCCTCATCTAGTTGGTCAAATCTCACCCTCCAAAAGTGCAAATCGTCGTACTACCATAGTCATCATAATGGATAGAAGAATGCTCATGGATAGTCCACTATGGTTAGATAGGAGAAGCCAACTGGTCATGTACATGTGATATTCTCTAAGCACCCTATTGTAAGATTGTGCAATGTACCATACTATCAATCTCCCTAAATACAAATTGACCAAGGTCATAGTACAAGTGTGCTAGAATGCATCATCACCATGCATAAATAGTTTAATGCTCTACCATGCCCCATACTAGATGTACCATACCACCCTCCAAATGTGTTTCTCGCCCATCTAGAAAGAGGACCAGTTCTATGGTGTGCATCATAATCCGCCTCACCATTAGCACTCATGAGTAGAGTAGCATCATGAGCTCAATCTGCCCTGTGACTTTTTCATCATGTACCAGACCCTCGAGGTAGTACTAGATGTCTATCCGCTACTCCTGGAAGGACCATCCCCTCTGTATATACACCCAATCACCCTAAATAGGGTCTCATATTATGCGATGGACATCCTCTAACGTGATGGTAATCTCGCCTATCAGTAGGTGAAAGGTACATGTATCAACATTCCACCTCTCACACAAACCCATCAACATAGCATCATGATATCTAGTAGGAGGCATGAGATATTCCTAGTAGATCCCAACTGCCTATAGTTGCTCCATCTTCTCTACTAATAGAGATGGATCCAAGTCTCTCTATAAAATCAACTATCTACCAGTTAGTCATTGATGAGAATGACTGGGTATCTATACAAATCATCAAAATATGCTATCTAAATCACCTCATCTCTTCAATTTTACTCTAATTGATCATGCAAATGTGCTAATGTTGTTCTAGTTTGCTTTTCCTATGGCCCTAGACAATTTAGAACCCTTTTGGGACACTTTGTGAAGAAACAAAACACTTTGCAAAGAAACAAGACACTTTACGAAGAAAAGGGACACTTCGCGAACAAAAGTGACACTTTGCAAAAAAGGGGGACACTTTGAAAAAAAAAATTCTAGGATCCTAATATAATATAAATATGTGTTAAATGTATTCCATAATTGAAAAGTCTTAAAGAAAAGTCTCAAGAATCAACTTACCTCATTTTGGCGGTTGCCACCCGCCACCTAATCCCATAGCACGTCCAATCTCGCTAGGGTGAAATCATGTGTTCTCGGCATCCTCTCGCTCTCTTCTCATCACTCTTCAATATTAAAAAAGGTAAATGAGAAGGTAAGTGCATTTTTAACCTATTTTCATTTCTTTTTACTAACTCATTTTTACACACATGTGTATAATCTTACCTTTTTACTTTGATATGCCTTTTAGTATGCTTTTTCATTCAAACCAAGATACCGGGTGTTAGTGAACTCTATTTCTGATTTTTTTGTTGCATCCAAATCATGTTTCCATGCCCTACATAATTCACCTATCATTATGAGGCATGGTACTTGGAGATTCCCTACGATATGCATGTCCTCATTCGAGATGGTTAGATTGCTACATTGATTCCACCTTCGTAAAGCAACCGGAATCAAGGGGGCATACATATACCCTCAAATTTGATCTCTAGGGATTAGATAAGAGGATTTATTGAAATTATAATGAAATTGTGTTGCAGGATATGGTTCCTAACATCGTGGTTTTCCACATAACTATATTCGAGGCTTCATTCTCCCACCTTTTAAATAAGTATCCTTTTATGAAAATAAGGTGCATTGTTTGTTTAGAGTCCTTTAGCTTACATATGCACATAGAGTCATATGGGCACTAAAGTGGGGACTAAATGTGTCACCAAAAATTGTATACCTTAGAAGAAAAGGAAAATCTTGTGCCCATTTTGGTCCTACTTTAGGTCCCATTTCATCAATTATCACCCTAAAATAACATTTATAGGCCCCTAAGGTTGGTTAATTTTGACTTTGAGGCTTGTCATACCTAAGCAATCATTCACCCCCCGACAAGCAATATTAAATTTAATCAAAAACTACTATTCATATTTTAAAATCTCTTAGTGGGACTAGATCGCCCAAGTTGGTGACCTAGTCCTTTTTGAGAATTTTAGATGTTTCAAGTGGGAAAATTACTATTTTATCATAAATTCCCTATGGTTGTTGGCCTCTTAGGTCAAAATTTCCAACAATTAGGTCTTTTTTCTTATAAATACTTATTTTTAGGTCATTTTTCCACTCACTGTTAGTCATTTTTCACATCCAACTCCAGGAGTCAACTACAAAATATCTTCCTTAAGAAGGTTCATCTCCCTCACAACAAAAGTTGAAGCTTTTCAATAGAAAATGAGGGATTTTTTCATGTCTTCAAGCTCACTTCACATCCAATATCACACATTGAAAAGGTTGAAGATAGATTCCTATGGAGATTCATGGAGAAATCTAGGTTTAAGAGGTGCAACTAGCCACCAAATCACGCCTAAAGACTATTTTCAAAGTGACTCCATCTTCTACTTTCAGCCCATTTGTAGATTTGAGGTTTACACCCCATTTGAATTCCTTGCTACATTCATTTGCAATGGTGTAGGGTTTCTAGGTTTTAAGTCTTGCATCATTTCAAATCTATTACTTGCATCTTATTCTAGTACAATAGAATAGAGTTTTTTTTATTTCAAGTTTTCCTAGTTCTAGACACACTTAGGGCTAGGGTTTATGCAGATTTTCGATTCCATTACAAGTTTAAATACAAAATAGGGGTTTGACCAAGGAAAACCCCACATTAGAAACCCAAATATCTTCTATTTTGCATGTTATTTCAAAGATCTGAGTCTAGATTCCCATGAAGAAACAAAATACAGACAAGATGCCTCTATGTCCACTTTCAAGTTTTTAGAATAGTTGAAAGGGACTAGGTTGTCGATAGTGGTGACCTAGTCCCATTGGAGGTTTGAGATATAGAAAATTGCAGATTTGGAAACCTAGTTGGAAGAAATCGCTTCTAGAATAGTTTTCCTGAAAAGGGACTAGGTCGCCCCACTTGGTGGAAGTGTTCTAGAAGGTTTAAAATTTAGATTTTCAAGATTTTTGAAGGCTTTCCCAACTTCCTCTTCGACCTACATTAGTTTCCAAGTGCACTAATTTAATTGAATAGGTTATTTCTATAGTTTAATCTTCCTTTAGCATTTTTATAATACATTATTTGTTTTCCAAGATTATAGATTCTATTAGTTTAGGTTAAGTAGCTAGGTTTTCATGTTATATTATAGTAATTTTCATATCCCATTACATATTTAATCTCAAGCATTGAATGAATCACAAGATTTAATGCCCTCGATAGGTAAAGAGAAACCCTCTTACTCCTAGGTGCAAAACCCTAGAAAGTTGTAGAGGACCCATTCCTTACCTCTATCCAAACCATTAAATTTTGTGGTTCACTATTCAAGCCTATGGAAGTTGTAGAAACCTATTTGTACGCATACTGTTTGTTCATAGAAATTTTTGTTTAATTTTGTTGTATGAAAATTCTTGACTTTGCCATTGATTTCAAAGGGGGGGAATGGGACAATGAAAATTTCCTTAATCATCTTAGGGGGAGCTGTGTTTTTCAAATTTTGAAGGTTGGCAATGTAATTCATGTTTTTATTGATCCGCCACTTAGTCATTTTTTACTAAGTGTTTCCATCAATGGCAAAGGGGGATATTATTGGCAAGAGACATTACAAATGTCATTCGGTGTTTTTATTGATGGAAAACATAGTCAGTGAGTTGGTGCACATGTCATCATTTGATCATACTGAAATTCAGATCAAAGTTTTATGATTAACTGCCAATATAGAACAAAGCACCTGACATAATTGTGTTCATCGATTCACATGTAATTTTTTGTTAATATTTTTAGTTATGGATCTCAAGGAAGGTTTTTTGGTATATGATATGTGTTACTCTTGAATCTTAGAGCCCCGTATCTATCCGTGTGCAAGTTAGAAGATACGATTGATTAATTTCCTATTTTACAGTGCATAAAGGCTAACTTGGTGGATATAGTTGTTGAAGATGCTTGAGGAATAATTGTTTAAGTTTTTTCATGTTCAAAAATATTTATTTGGTTCATTAGTATGCTATGGCCAACTTTGGTTGGTGTGCATTGAGAATTGATCATGGATTGAGCCGAAAATTTGTAAATACTTTCATATTTTTGTTGGAGCTGATAGGTAGCAATTGAATCTTTAATGGTGAATATATATAATTGATCAATTATATAATTTTGACATAGATGTGAAGTATGTTGATGTGAGCTGGACATATTAGAATAATTGTAGAGTGATTATGCATAGTTTCACTTGTGTATAGAAGGATTTGTGATGCGAATTAAAAAAGAACAAAGCATAAGAGGAGAATCAGATAGAAGGTCAAGAATTGGATTGTTGAGCCTAACTAGAACTATAATCAATCATTAGAAGATACTACTTTCTTAGTTCAATTCATCAAATGGATTTAATCTGAATGTTTTGTAGGGTAGTGAGACTTTCTATTTTGAGCAATGAGCTCTAGGTAGTGTGTATGAATGCAAGTTCATTCCCATTCTGTAAACACTTCTTTCTGAGTATACTCATATTGTGGATTAGCCTTCCACTATGGTTTTCCCCCTAACAGGGTTTCCATGTAAAAATCCTTGTGTTATGGTGTTGTGGTTGTTTGTCTTATACTTATGCATATTTATTTTGGTTGAATGTTATAAGTGCTTTAATGATTAGATTGATAAAGAGAAAAAGTGTGGAACATTGACTCACCCCCTCTCAGTGTTCCTTTATTCCAACACATCATCCTAGGTGTTCCCCTATATCAAAACAACTTACGAGGACATGCCAGATTATCACACTTAAGTCTCATCAACCTCTCTTTCTCATCACTCATCGTAGATAGCTTTGTGAATGCATGGATCACATTAGCGATGTGTGGTGAGTCATATTTCTTTTATTTTACACATCGTAGATATATTATTAATCTTGAGTCTTGTATTAGCAATGTGTGATATATGTGTTTTGTGTGTTATCACATGATTCCTTTCATCACTAATTTATTTTGGGTCTTGTATTCTAAATTAGTGATTCATGATAGCCCTTTGTTCTCATTGCATCATTTTCCATCGCTCATCATAGATCCATTGTAAAATTTCAGCCTCAAAATAGTGATGAGAAATCTAGTTATTTTTTAAAGCTCTATTTCACTGATTTGATTTTCTCTTGTGAGAGATGTTTCTTGTCCATTTTTTCTTTAAGCATGTGCACGTGGCTTGATCATGTTACATTTCTTTCTTTCTCCCATCATTGATGTGATCTAGAATTTGAATTATGAATCAATGATATGCAATGGGAAGAGGACATGATCAAACATGGGTTGTAGTCAAATGGTTGAGATCTCATTGTGTGGGTGCTAATATCACTAATAGCAATTGCGGATGCTGAAAAAAAATTGCAATGAGTGAAGGCCTCCAAATAAGGGGCAATATGGAAACATCCTAAGGACATCATCTAAAGTAAAGGAGAAGGTGGTGAAGCAAAAGGAGGGCGACCGATATGGTTTCAATGAAGGATGATCAATGAACTAGTTTTAAACATGAATGACTAAGTGTCAACTCACTCACGAGAGCTTTCTATCGAGCATTAATGGTGTTATATTCCATTTCTCATCCATAAAGAAGGTGGTTGGCTTATTTCCTAAACATTTGGAACTGCTCAGGAGTAGAGAAAAAAGCTAAAAGCTAAAGAAATAGTGTGGAGAACTGCAACACACAATTAGAGTGGAATCAGTATCACTTTTTTCCCTAGGTAAGAAAATTGTTGTATCTCTCCCTCTCAAGTACTAAATTGTGCTATTCTGAAGATTAGTAGGGAATTTGATACATAACTTACTTATGGTTTTATTCATTGAGTGTCCATAATTGGGATGATAAAAATTGTGTAAGGTTTGGGAGTGCTTTGTTTTTTTAAATTTTGTATTAGGTTTTAAAACTAGGTAGATATTTTTGCTCAATAAAATTATAAACCTTATTCTTTCCATATTCCAAAGATGAGTGAACCAGAGGCTAGTGAATCTAGCATTATGCTAGACGGGAAAAAAAAAGTAGAAAAGAGTTAAAAGGCTCAAAACCTAGGATGTTTCATCTATGGTTATTCCAAATCCATGTGAAACATCAAACCCTCTTGTACCACCCAAAAGTGTAGCCTTGAAACATTTTCACTAATTTGGGCCTTTTTCCCTTGGATTTTGGCCTTGTTTTGCCTTGATCTGGCCTTGAACGCTTACAAATCAACAAAAATCTAATTGTGTTTTACAAAGGTGTTGTGGAGTGTTGTAACACACCTTCCTACTTTTCTAAGACCCTTTCAACACAATTCACCTAAAAACCCATTTTTACCCCTTTTCAAGTCTTATGCCAATGTCTTGTAAAGTATTGTAATGTATTTTCACACTTTCCTGGGCTTGTCATAAAAAAAAATTAACCCTTTCTTATGTTAAATTGGTCCCTTAATATATTTTTAGGCTCAACTTAAGTGTCTTTCGGGAGGCAAACCTGATAATCATCATTTAACACCATTTAATTCCTGACCCCCACTTGAAATTTTCCCAGTGGACTAGGTCGCCACCTTGGGCGACCTTGGGCGACCTAGTCCATTTAGGCATAAAATTCAAAATTAACACAAAAATGTCATGGGAATTTTACTCCAAAACCCTAAGGTCAGCCTATTATGTGTTGTTTTTGGGAAATTAGGACATATCTTGTATAAATAAGGGTTTTCACCTTCATTTTACCCCCCTTTAGATCATTTTCATCTTCACAAGCACTCTTTCATTGAATTTTCTCAAGCAAGCTTTCAAGCACAAGGAAATTCAAGCAACCTACATTGGAGTTGGTTCTTGCATGTTGTAGACATCTTCAACTAAAGGTTTGGTGAGTGTTTACATTTTTTTATCATTCAATCATCTTTCCTTTCATTTCTATTTCACTTGGGTTTGATTACCAACAAGGGGTTTGACTAAGGCAAACCCCTATTTTCTAACCCTAACCCTTTGTCTCTTCTTTGCATGTGAGATTTATAGGTTTTTCTATGTAGATTTGTCAAAGGGAAGGGTGTTAAAAAGGTTTTGTCAACTCATCAAAGTCATTCAATTCAAAAAATCCCTAGTTGAAGCTTGGAGATGTCTTTGAGCCTATTTTCTACAGAATATGAACCAAACATTTGTTAGGAACCGAAGTGCAAACTGAGGGCTTATACTTCCACTTACAGATTTTCAAAAATTTAGAAGTGGACTAGGCTGTGAACAATGGTGACCTAGTCCCTCTGAACCTTTTTTTCAAGGATTTTTGTAGATTTGGATACCAATTTGGCCAAAATGGGCTTCGGTGAAGTTTTCCAAATCGAGGAGTAGGTCGCCCAAAATGGTGTAAGTGTCCTAGGAGGACAAAATTCTAGAATTAGCACTATTTCAAGCCACCATTCTAGTTTCCAACTAAATCCTAGGTGCATTGCTTTAGTTATATTTTTTTTTATCATAATTTATTTATGTTCCTTAGCTTGTTTGTATATCATAAGGTATTTTCTAGCATAGCTCATTGTCTAAGTTTAGGATTAGTATTCAATAATTTTTATCACTTTCAAGAATTTATATCATTACACTTAGGAAGATTTGAATGAAAAACACATTCCAAACCTTAATCTTTGAATGAACTCACCAAAAGCATATCATTAAGTGGAAAGAGAGTAATTCTTCCATCTAGGCTCCTAGGTGAAAAACCTTAGGGGCCTAATTGGGGAATCCTCTTTCCCTAATTTAATTTTTTTTCGTGGTTCATTTTGGTGAACCTGACATTCCTACACACTTCTTTTTTGATTTAGAGTCCTTTTTCTTCTTAGGTTTTAATTGCATTTCATTTTGCATTGTTTAAGTTGCATTATAGGGTTTCACATTTTTGCATGCATGAAAGTGTATATATTTTGCATTCTTGCATCCAAAATCCTTATTACTCATCCAAAATTTGCACCTACCTTTCCTCTTCTGATCATGCACCCTAAAAAACATACAAAATAGTTGCAAATTTCTAGAAATTTTGAAACAAATCCTCACTAGGACTAATTCGTTATTTTGAGTGACCTAGGCCCATTCCAAATTTTTCACTATCTGTGACAACTCCAAAAACCTCATTTATGTGCTTTCTTAGGCTCCTGGCATCATCTACTATAAGTCTGGAAAGTTCTGAGAATATACGTTTTATGATTATAACTCAAAATCATCAATTTAGGGTGGTCATTTTTTATATACCTTCATCATTAGATAAGTGTGCAAAATGCTTAAATTTCTTAAATTGTGCATAACTTTGATAAAATTACTTTTCACTTCTTCTTGCACAATGTTTAAATTCATAAAAAAATTCTTAAGTTTGATAAAATTACTTTTCATTCTTTCATATAGATTGTTTACATTCTTAAAACTTAGCATACATGGGATAAAAATGTTTTGTAAATTTTCATATACATTTTTCATCTTGCTGAAACATTGCATGACATGGTTACAAATTATTTTTGTTTTTGTTCAAACAATGTTAGTGTCTTATATATCTCGATATGCTAGAAGAAACCTTCCCTACCTTCTTTGTATGAGATCGTATTAGTGATAGAGAATACAACCTTGTTGATTCCTAAGGATCATATTAGTTCTTCTCCTAATATCCCCCTATCAGCGAATAAGATATTTTGGTGTTCAAAGAACCAATTAATGAGAGATATGAGAATCCTATTTTTTTATCTCCTCTTACCTCTCTTAACAAACAAGACAACACAACCGTAAGTGATTATGGAAATAACCTTTGTAATTCTCCTAGTATCTCTCATAGTTGTGATGAAGATACTTTTCTATTAGACAATACAATCGATGAAAGTCATGAGTATCCTAGTTGTCCCCCTTCTCCTAGGTAACCCCTTATTAAAAAAGAAAAATCACCCATCGATCATTCTCCTATGTCCGATAGAGTCCCTTTAGAAGAACCCACCTTTGAGTGTCATGAATATTTGGTTGGTAATTCTCCTAAGAACTCTCTTCCTAGGAACAACACCATGGTGCAAGAACATATGAATCTTGACACCTATCCTTCAAACGCTAAAACTTCCCTAGGTAAAGATAATCAAGTGAAATTTGAATCACCTTCACTAACAAATCATACAGATAAAGACAATATTATTGAGGTTATGATGACACAAGTGGGATCTCCTTTCATTGGTGAGCCTCCTAAGTCCCCTCCCACTAGTGAATCACACAAAAACTAAGAGATTTCATGCAATCCATGATGTAATGAAATTATAACAATGTCTTGCAACCACTAAGTTGTAACTTAGTGACTCAAAAATATAGGGGATCACAAATCACTCCTATGCCATTCCCCTCTTTTCAACTTCAAGTCCCTCATGTTGATGATCTTAAAAAGACTCTTGCTAATCTATTTGTATGGCAACTCATTCAAATATCACATATATACAAGTGTCTATTCCAACAAATGTTTCAAATACAAATAGAGGAGATACAATTTTACATAAAATTTTATAATGTAACATCCTCCTCTCATCCCATCTCAATACCCCAATCCGAAATCACATTCTCTAAACATGAATTTCCCTCACTTGAGTTTCAAAACAAGAATCATCCCTTGATGATCAAGGTGATCACATTACCTATCGAAGTCAAACCTGCAGTGTTTCCTAATTATATCCATATTATGCAAGAACCCATTCCATGCAATATTCTCCTAGAGAGACCATGGATTCATGTTATGAAAGGATTCCCATATACCCTTCACTGTACAATGAAATTTGAGTATAATAACAAGATAAACATGGTTGATGCAGATGAATGAAGCTATGAATCAACTAATCACAACATTTAAAACTCCCCTAATCCTTCCATTCCTAGATGAAGAATTATCCAAGTTGAGGCTAATACTTCACCTACAACAAAAATATTTTGTGATAATTGGGGGTAATTAGATTCTACATCTCATTTCAATATAATTTCAAAAATCTCACCCTCTTGGTCCAAAGAGTCATATACAAACAATTCATTTTCAGATACAAGTTATAGTAACGATTAGGGTCTTACACCTACCTTTAAAGGAGAGTGTGAAATCTCACAACCTAAACCAAAACAACCCTATGTTTTATATTCTCAACTTGGTTCTACATCAACAACACTACCCCATGATGGTGATGGGGGCTATATAACTCCCATCCCTCATGAAGAAACAACACATAACACTAAAAATCATTTGTGTTCTTGTACAAAAACTAATCCTTCTCAGTAGCACACAACCCCTTCATTTAACTTGGAATATTTTTATGGTATTGTCTACCATCTCCCTCCTACACATGTACACACAACACAAACTGACATATCCTACTCTTTCAAGAAATATTTAGGGTTACCTCCCTTCTCTCTATTTTCTTCAAAAAAAAAATTTCAACCATCTCATAGAGTGTGGTGATCTTCCTTGTGTTGAGGTATCTAATTCCTCTCCCTAATGCATACCTTCATCCTATTTAGCTCACCTTTGTCCTGCACTAAGTGGGGGCAATGGGTTAGATCACTTTTCGCTACCTCTTTTGACTATAAATTAACATCTCAGGAACATACAAGAGAAAGCTTGGGATGTGGATAACATGTCCTAAGTTATCTTGCAAGTGACATATTATCATTTCCATGAAACAACCATTATTGGACACCTATCACATGGCATCGGGATTTCCAAGTTGGCTCTCATTTCCTTTTCTTTCTTTTTTCAGTTTTTCTTTCTCTACCAACTAAAGAAATTTCTCATAAAATAGTGTGTAGCAATTCCTTTAAAGTGGGGGCATACATTAGCATTATTTATTTTTCATTTGCATTTTCTTTTCTTTTCCCTTGGTTCCTAGTGTGGTCTTATCACTTCATACAATGAGTCTCTCACTTTATGGATGACATTGGGTGTAATGTCCTTCACAAAATTTACCTATGTTAGCATATTGCATTCCTCTTAGTGGCCTGATACGACCCACTGTATCCCCTAAGTTGTGAATTTTCTATTTTTTTATTGGTCCTATCTTGGAGACATTAGACACAATGTTCCCTAAGTTAAATACCTCACATGAATTGAATAAGACTCCTCCAAACACCCCTTAAATTGCAATTTAGTCTTTTGTATTTTTACATGTTGCATTCTTGCATAATGCATACATGGCCACCTTGCATAGCACAACTTGCATGATTTTGGTGCCATCTTTTAGGTCTTCATAGCATCCGAGGCTTTGCTTGTCTCATGAACCACAACCTTATCTTTTTTGGTACCTTATCAAATTTATTAGGAGGTATAACTTTGATATGGTTGAGAATGAACCCCAACTAGTGACATGAATTTACCCATAGCCACCTTTGTATATGTGTGATTACATACCAACCATGTGTATGTATCTCACCCTTTTAGGCCTTCTCACCCAATAAATAACTAAAAGTATCATCACCACAGAGTGAGTACACTCCCTTTCAAACAAACAATCTAGATCTGATCCACAACTAGCTGGACAAATGGTCGAAGCTTGATCCAACTTTTCATCTCTCTTCACTCTTTCACATCACTCCTTATGTGATCTTTTGTGCTTATGTTTGGTTTGGCATGGGATCTTGATCCTAGGGGCTTGATCATCCCTCTTGATTATAGTCATCACACCTTACTAGCATTGGATCCCTCTCGAGATACATGATTTGGCTACTTTAATGTGAGTTTGAAGAAATTTCATCATGTCACTAAAGTGGGGGCTAAATGTGTCACCAAAAAGTGTAGCCTTGATATTTTTTCACTCATTTGGGCCTTTTCCCTTGGATTTTGGCCTTTTTTTGCCTTGATCTGGCCTTGAATGCTTGCAAATCAACAACAATCTAATAGTGTTTGAGAAAGGTATTTTGAAGTGTTGTAACACACCTTCCCAATTTTGTAAGACCCTTTCAACACAATTCACACAAAAAACCCCTTTTAACCCATTTTTACCCCTTTTAAAGCCTTATCCCAAAGTGTTGTAAAGTATTATAATGTATTTTCACACTTTCCCTGGTTTTTCATAAAATAAATTACCCTTTATTATGTTAAATTGGTCCCTTAATGTAATTTTAGTCCCGAATTAAGTGTGTTTTGAGAGGAAAACTTGATAATCATCATTTAACACCATTTAATTCCTGACCACCACTTGAAATTGTTTAAGTGGACTAGTTCACCACCTTGGGAAACCTAGTCCCTTTAGGCATAAAATTCAAAATTAAAACAAAAACCTAATGGAAATTCTCCTCTAAAACCCTAAGGTCAGCCTATCATGTGCTATTTTTGGAAATTAGTGCATATCTTATATAAATAAGGGTTTCCACCTTCATTTCACCTCCCCCCCCCCTCCTTAGATAATTTTCATCTTGACAAGCACTCTTGCACTCAATCTTCTCAAGCAAGATTTCAAGCAAAAGGCACTTCAAGCAGCCTCCATTGGAGTTGCTTCTTGCATGTTGTTGACATCTTCAACTAAAGTTTTGGTGAGTGTTTACATTTATTTATCATTCAATCATATTTTATTTCATTTCTATTTCACTTGGGTTTGATTACTAGCAAGGGTTTTGACCAAGGAAAAACCCTATTCTCTAACCCTAACCCTTTCTCTCCTCTTTACATGTGTGATTTGTAGGTTTTTGTATGCAAATTTGTAAAAGTGAAAGGTTCTAAAAGGGTGTTGTCAACTCACCAAAGTCATTCAAGTCAACAAATTCCTAGTTGAAGCTTGGAGACCTCTTTCAACCCGTTTTCTACATTATCTGAACCAGGCATCTATTAGGACCTGAAGTGCATACCAAGGGCTTCCACTTCCAGATTCTCAAAAATTCAGAAGTGGACTAGGTTGATAAAAATGGAAACCTAGTCCCTTTGAAACTATTTTTAAGGAATTTTTGTAGATTTGGATACCCATTTTGTCGAAACGAGCTCTGGTGAATTTTTCCATATCTAAGATTAGGTCGCCAAAAATGTTGTAAGTATCCCACTAGGCCAAAATTCCAGAATGAGTAGCATTTCAAACCACCATTCGAGTCAAAAAATAAATCCCAGGTTCACTCCTATATTTTTATTTGTTTCTATAATAATTTAATTATGTTCCTTAGGTTTTTTGTATATCACAATGTGTTTTCTAGCATAACTCATTCTCTAAGTTTAGCATTAGTATTCAATAATTTTTATCACTTTCTAGTATTTAGATCATTACAATTAGGCAAATTTAAATGACACAGACATTCCAAACCCTAATATTTGAATGAATTCACCAAAATATTATCATTAAGAGGAAAGAGATTCATTCTTCCATCTAAGCTCGTGGGTGAAAAACCCTAGGGGCCTAATTGGGGAATCCTCTTTCCCTAATTACATTTATTTTTGGTGGTTCAGCTACATCAAATACCCCTACAATATCCATAGGGTCAAGGAGTGCAAATAAATCTCAAGAGGGATTCATGGAAGGTGCCTCTGAGAATATAAAAGAGGGTGGGTCAAAAATTGGCAAGAGACCTACAAGGGAAGTTGTTGTGACAAGGAAATTAATTGATGACGTTGGTGAAATTGGAGAATTTCCTTGCCTTAGAGTGGATGGAAATCATTCTCATATTTCTTTAACAAAAGTTATTCAAATAAATGGCATTTTATTTATGGGGGCTTAGCATGGGGAAGCTATTCGTACCTAATGTGTTTGTAGAGGTGGATGTGATGATAGAATTAGCCAAGAATTATGATCCCATAGATAGAAAAATAAAGAGTGAGAATAGAAATATGGTCCTCAATGTCACAAGGGATAATATTGTATAGTTATTTGGGTTGAAACCCAATTAAAAATTTAACATCAAATGTACGAGCCTATATGGTGAATATGAGAAAAATAGATTTTCCTTCAAAAATAGATTTCATGTAAGGAATATAAAGAGAAAGGAAAGGTTTTCCCCAAAATATATTGAGTCCTTTGAATGTGAATAGTTTTTTGATTATTTCAAGAACACATATTATTGCCTGAAACAAGTTCTAGCTTGTAATTTTGAGGGTAGGATATCCACTAACCTATTAGTGATGGAAATAGATCTAGAGTGCCATAATCGGAACACTAGTTTTGATTATGCTACTTTTGTTATAGAAAAAATACATTAGGTTTTAATCAATCTAAAAAAGGAGGTTCTCCCTCTACATTTTCCATATTATTATCTATTGATGCATATGCTTCTATTTGAAGGTGATCAAAACTAGAAAAGGAAGCTAAAATTGAGACTAATAGAAAATGGGAATAATTTTTTACCACTTCAAATGTGGACATATATATGGCACCAATATTTTTCCACTTCCAACTATTTGTTGTTTGATAATGTTATCCAACTTGGCATCCTCAAAACTTTGGGTGTGGCACCTATTCATAGGCTTTGACAATCTATCAGAGACATCATGTGCCCAAAGGAAATGGTTGGATCACCTAAATAGCATAATTGGGTAGATTGGTTTCTACATTAAGAGTGTACTCTAATCAAGGCCTATGAAGCTAAAGTATCAAGAATTTTCTTTCCCCTATATGTCTTTGACTGGCTAGAATTTATGGAGTTGATGATGCTAATTTATTTTATGGACCTAGAGTTGTTCAAAAACCCTAGGAAGGGTATTGTGGTAAATCCTCAATGTTCTTTTGCTCACTTTAAAGTTACTACCCAGGAAGGGTATGAAAAAATTGGAATCATGATGAATAACCTTAGGCTACCCATGGATGAGGTTAATATTTTTGTCCTAGAAGGTTTTTGGCATTCAAAGAGTAGAAGCAAGGGTTTTTCCGGATTCTATCAACATTTCTTATATAAAAATTATGTTTTAAGAAACTTGACTAGTGATGGGGTTGTTATATCAGGAAAAAGGGAATGGAAAACCATAATGGACATTGAAGAGATACTTATGAAGAGGAATATCTTCTATGTGATTCCTTACAATGTAATTGAAAATCTTCTTGAAAGATATTTTGTAAAGCTAAGGGATTAACATAATAGTAATTTAAATGAAAAGGTAAAGGAGGCTATTGAGAAAGCACAAGCTCTCTTAGAACAACAAACTCAAGCTACGGATATTCCCAAGGATCTTGTGGATGTTCAAGAAGAAGATGTACTACTAATTGAGGAGGAACAAGTGGTAGATCATGTGTTTGGTGATGTGGAGGTGGAAAATAAATTACCTCCCCCTAATATTAAAGATACTCTTGATTCAAAAGTTCCCCAAGATAGAATTGTTCAATGGTATTATGATGAAAAGGGTGGTAATGACCCTAGGATCAAGGATTGTAAAGAGTTTCTTATAGATGATGTTGGTGTGCAATCTAAGGAATTCATAGAATTTATGGTTTAGCAAAGAAGCAAAGGGATAAAGGAAAGACTTGAATGAGAAAGGGCTAATGTTGACCCTTCTCAACAAGATGATGTTGAAAAGGAAAATAAGAAAATATTATCTCCAAGATCGCAGCTATCACTCTTGTTGAGGCTAGGAAAATTTTCACAAATATTGGTGTTAACTACTAGAGTTGCACCTTAACTAAGCTAGAAGATTTAGCAAGCTAAGTTGTAGGACTTAGCACTCTAGAGAGACATTGGAATGATCCTAGGTGTGGGTTCCTTATATGGGATCAAATCTCTAGAGAATGATGACTTCCTATGGTTTCACCTAAATTGATCTACTAACTTGCAGAGGAAAAGGGTAAAATAAAAATATAAACTAAAATGATTACCCTATGGTGATGCACCTAAATGTTACCCAAACTTGAAACTCAAGTTTGAAACACTTGACTATATTGAAAGAAAATACACTTGCACAACTTATTATTGTATATCTCTGCATAAGTACTTCACAAAGAGGCCATATTGTTCTAACTCCTAGGAGGAATATGACTTCACAACTAAAGTTACTTACATTCTTTGACACAGTTTGCAACCTGCATTAACATACTCTTCCATAAAGGTGTTAAAATCTGAGACAAAGTTAAAATGAAAAGAATAATATTCCACAAATGACTTGATCAATCAATTGAACCCACACAATAATGCAAATAAGATATAGAAAAAACTTCAAAATCAATGATGTCCAAGGTTCTTATTGTATTTCATATCCAAAATTGATTTACAAAATGATTCCAAAAATTTGTCAAGAGGACTCCAAAAGTCAGTAACTCAAAAAATTGCATATCAAGAACTAATTACCAATGAGTCATAAAAGTGACTATAACCATCAACCTCCACAAATTTGTGATAAAATAGGAGCTAGAACTTCCTTGGGTCAGATGCAACAATAAGGCCAAGAAAATATGCCTTAATCTCCCTCCAAAAGAGTTGCAAAATGCTAAAAATGTCAGCTTTGACCAAGTCTATGGTGATGACACAAGAAGCTAAGTCCTAGAAGCACTCATTCCCTCCAAAAAGGTGAAAAAAACTTCCTATATATGTGGAATTGTTTGGTTAACTTTTCTAACCTCTCCATACATTCTCTCCACATGTTTTCAAAAGCAAAAAGTCATAGCTAAGTCGTTCAAAACATTTACAAGGCATCATACTTTTACTTTGCACTTAAAATAACACTTATAATTAAGTGATTTAAAAATCATCGCTTAACTAAAGTATTTTATATTTATAAAAGAAAGGTTTGGCCACTATAGGAGATTGAAATGCAAAAAGTAAGTCTTTGAATGACTTACACACTTGGGATATAAAGGGGAATGTATAAAAGATTGAAAATTTTCAACCTGGGACAAAATAGACCACGACTTACATTATTTTGTTGCAAATATTTTCTAAAAATAATACCTATGTTATGTCAAAATCCTTTAGGATTTTGGAACCCTAAACACAAAAGAAATGTGGAAGAACAAAAAGCATTCCTTTGCAATAAAATCTCCTAGAGTTTTCTGTGTCATGGCCTAGGGTTTGAATGAGTAAGTCTCATACAATTTGTGTGTGGTATGGCCTTATTTGCTAAATAAATGTGTTTTCCTCTTCTTTATCTATGTCTTATACGTTGATTCAAGCTCCATTAGACAAAAAATATTCAATTTTTTTTGATTTTATGTACTTTCCTTTGCTATAAATGATGAAATATGAAAGTGTTGAAGTCTATATGCAATCCATGCTTTTAATTTATGTTTTTCTCTTCAATAATCAAGAGTTGAGATTTCACTTGGTTTCACCATTCTTTGTTAAAAAAAATCCTGACTGTCTTAGCTAAGCCTCCATTAAATCATTTTCTAGTTTTGAGTTGGCCACGGGTCTCATCTCTTTATAATCCTCTTTGCTATAAATATTGAGCAAGATCATAATATGAATGAGATTTCATGAGAGGGCTCGGTTTGAGCACATGGTTTGGCCATTTTGATCCTTTCCTATTGATTTTAATCTCTACCTCATGACTATAACTGTGCATATAATTTGATTGTGAAGACTATTGTATCCATTGTCATCATGTATCATTATCCTCTATGGAATGTTATTGAGTAAATGACTATAATGTCACTCTTTAAAGCATCTTAAAGCTGCGAAAATATACCCAATGTAGGTTGTTTTTCCTTTAAAAACCCTATCTATGAAAGCTTCCATACTAATACCTTTTGGTCATCAAGACATGATTGTACCTTGCAAAGAACATGACCATATTGACTAGCATTGGAGGATTATCATCTATATCTTGATCCCAAGAAATTGGGCCAGTAAAAATAGAAAGAAATTAAAAACCCCCATCTAACTCAACTTCCACTAAAAACCTTTATATTCTACCACTCTTGCTCTAGGCCATGTATACATAGACTGTGTTCATTGTAATCTTTACATTTACATCCACTGCAATGGTGATGTATTATCATCTCAAAACACTTTTCTCTCTACATTATTAAATTACTAGAAAATAAAAATTTCACCTTACAAGTATCGAGCTTGTTTCTCACAGTATAGTAACACTTTGAATGACTATCTCTTTATCTTTATTTCTCCCTAGTCACTATCATGTACACCTTCATACTGGAACTATCATGATTAGAAGTCTCCATTGTATTTATCATGAACATAATTTTTACATACTACCCTAGCATGATTTATGTCCTCCTATTCTTTTGATTGTATTGATTACTATCATGATTCATTTTTTTGTTGTCGTTTGTCCTCTTTCTACAAAACTAATGCAACAAGAAAAGGAAAAATAAACTCTCGCACTATATTTTATGATCAAGAGAACTCATATCATTGAATTACCCTATGACCTAAGGCACTTGAACTTTAAGGTATGAATACTAACCTTTTTACAATGTGTGAGTACCCCTTGTGCATTATAGGTCATTGCCCCATTTATTACAATCATAATGGCTATTTACTGCATATGGACTCCTCTTATATCCATGAGTATAACCATATACTCTTTCTTGTCATTGATGTCCTTTTCTCTTATTGGCTATTATTGAGCTCTTTTATTCTGCTACACCGAAAGATACTTGACATGTATTGATACCTACTTTAAAAAATGAATGACATCCATTCTCCCTTTCTTCTTTATGAATGCCATTTCCACCTTCAGGATGCATGCTTACTATACTTCTTCCGGTATTACGACTACCACAAAGGGTAATCATTCTATATTTTATATGTATTGATTGTTATACACTATAGTTATTGTAGATGCACTTGCATGATATCTTGTACTGTATCAATGAAATTTTCAAAGTTGTTCTCCCATGTCAACTCATTGCTTCAATGTCACTATCTGTAACAATATTGTTTACTCTTTTGTCTTAGTACAAGCATGTCTACCATGATATTGTTGTGATATAAACATCAAAAATGCCTTTATGATGACATTTTCTCCTTTATCTACCATGATATCACTATTTTTTACCATTTGTTGTCCTTCAGTCAAGATGTTGATGCCTTCTCATCCAAACTTTGACTCTTGTCCTTGTTTAATGGGTTGTAGGATATGATAGAAAACCCTTCAAGATCATTGCATTAATGATCTAGAAAAATAGTACTTGGCCTCTATCTGTCCCTCACAAAACATGTTGGGCTCAACCCTTGTGGGAGCCCATTTCACTCCACTTGCTAAAATTATTAAAATAATGAAATAGTAATAAAAAATATGTACTTGTATTTGCACAGTGAATAAATAAGTTAGATAAAATAATAAACTCAAAATTTGATGAATATGGATGATAATCTTTTTCTTTGTTGATTTGAACTCAATGATACTGCAAAAAATCACTTCAATTCATTATAATAGTACATTATATTTTTGTTTAAATTGAACATCTTATGATGATAAAAAGTATTTGGATCTCTAACACCAAATTCTGTCAACTCTTGCAGGAATTTAGGAGCAATGGAGAAACCTTCAGGAGGATTGATGAATTGTCTAAAGATGCAACAGACCAATGTCCATCATTGCCACCCAAGCAATGATGGAAGTCTTTAATTTTTATATGGTCTTGTTTTCATCGAATGTATAGTCTACTTTTTATATTGCATTTGAGTTAGTCCCATGACTTTTCTGCGATATTATAGACTTGAAATCATCGATAAAATACAATTTTATGCAAACACCTTTTTCTATATTTCTATTGTGTACATTTGCAATCAAGGCCTTGCTAAATTATATGTGATCATAATTAGTAACAAATGGAATGATGTTACTGCTAGGGTGCACTATCACCTCAACTAAGAGTGAGATAAGAGGATTTCATTATCAAAATGAATTATAATTTTTTCCAATTATTAAATACCCTAGCATGTGAAGTTGATTCACTCTATGTTGGAGGCAAGTTGATTTGTTTTTGAATAAAGGTTACTTTTTTGATTTTTGATTCAATACTACATGTGGATTCTTAATTGAAGCTCACGGAGGAAACACAGGATTAAAGAAGACAAGATTTATGAAATGTGAATATTATATCTATATACTTGAGGTAATGGTGAGTCAAGTATAGTCAAGGCTAGAATAAAATGTCAAATTTCATATATATATCATATGTATACCAAGTTATTAAAATAAAAGGAAACTAAGTTATACTAAGTCCCCAATGAGTGGTGAAAAGTGCTTGCGATGAAATTTTAACACATACTTATTTTTCCTACTTTTAGTTTCATGAACTTTATGGATCACATAATTTCAATGTAAGAAAGTAGTCAATGTGAATGTAACTGATTGACACATATACACATGATATAGATATGAAAGATATTCCACAAGTACTCCATGTAATAATGAATCCATACATAGAGTTACAAGTGAAATTTCATGAGTGGTATCCAATAAAAATATGAGATATACATAAGAAATAATTAGCCAATGTGAATAAATAATATGCACAAATAGAAATATCTAGTTTTATAATAATGAATAGATCAATGTATCCAAAACATAGTGGTATGTATTTTTAGATATTTCATCATTACTAAAATAATGTGTTGAAGGGTAATAAAGAAAACAACATAATTTTTTTTTTTTTTAAAGTGATGCAAGGTTGTGAAGTAGACAACATAACAAAAGAAGTGCAATGTTGGACTACAAAGAAACCATAAAATTAAATTAGAGAGATGTAGGGCTTTGAAGGATAAATAATAACCAAAATCAGGTGGTCTAGTGCTAAGCGAAATAATTAGTGAAACAACTCAATATAGGATAAATAGCATATCACTTTAACTATTACCATGTAGTGTAGGGAATTTGGAGATTCATTATCATGATATAAATAAATAAAAATACTGATATTGTATGCCCCTCTAGTTGGTTGCATGTCAGTGATTGATTGAATGGGAAGAGAGGGGAATGAATAAATAAAAAATGATACAATCTTGAAAAATGTGTAAGAATCAACAATAATGTGCACTTTGTGCACTACCTTGTATAAAGAGGACAACTAGAAACTGATAATAGTAGTGATTCTTGATAAAATATATTGACAAGTAAATATAATTATAAGTGTTAGAATACAAATAAAAATATATCATCTATAAGATATGGACGTTGGAGAATAAAAATGTATTTAAAGAATGGCCAATAAGGTTCCCCTAATGTTACACCAAATAAAGAGAATGATTAAACAATAATATTACAAATATGCTATTTGAAGAAGAGTAATGATGTATAAATATAATTTTCAATTTAAATATGTAAGGACATATATATTATATGTTTTAGTGTAAGGTTACCATGTATAGACTAGTTGGAATTAAAAGTATTAAAAAAATAGTGTTATCTAACCTCAGATAAAAACCTCAATGAGTTATGTATATAATTTGAAGAAAGGTAGAAATAAAAGTCATAACAAATTTAATTTAGTATACATAATTTAGTGTAGAAAAATGTATCCCTTTACATTTTCACACTTTTTTGGGCCCTCTTAATTAAACTGGACTTAATAGTGCCATACTTTAGTGTTGACAAATGCATCTCTTTAAATTTTCAGACTTGTTTGGGTCCTCTTAATTAAATTGGACTTAATTATGTCAAAATAAGTTTTATTATTCATTTACAAGCCTAATTATTTATATTTTTTGAAGGGGAAACTTAAAAATAGTTAATTCCAATACATAAAATTTTACCTTGAGTAATGCATGTTCGAGGAATAGGGACCTGGGACCCATTCGCCCATTGGTGAATGAATCCTCCCTTGGCCTTTGGACCTAAATTTAAAAAATGATTTTAGCAGTATTCTAAGGGCCCCTAATCCATATTTCAATGTTAGCTTTTAATATTTAAATTTGTAGAAATTAAGGATACATAGCTATAAATACAAGGTTATTTTCTAAGTTTCACCTAGCAATCTTAAGATATCCAAAGAGAATTTTGAAGAGAAAATTCAAAAGAGTGAAGTTGATCATTAAGATAATTCAAGAGTAGAATTATCAAAGATTTATTCTAGCATTCAAGATCCAATCATCATGTCAAAGTCTTCTTGCATCAAGCATGTTTCTAGACCTAACATTATGATTTAGGTTTAAAGATTCAAGTCAAGCATTCAAAGCATTATTTCAAGTATCAAGTGTAGTGTAGGAAAAATTATCCCTTTTTCACACTTAATTTGGAATTAATTAAAATAAACTTGATTATGCCTTAATTTAGTGTTGTAATATGTATTTTACATATTCACATTAAGTTTAGGACCTTATTTATTAAAATGGACTTAGTTGTCCCTTATTTTAGTGTTGTAAAGTATGCACCTTTACACTTTTACACCTATTTAGGGCCTAATTGATTAACTGAGCTTAATTACCCTTAGTGTGCCCCTTTAATTCAAATCCAAGCCTAATTAATTATAATTTCTAAAGGCTATGACTTTACATTCATCAATTCCATGACATAACATTTAACATTGGATAATATGTGTCATAGGTAAGTGACCTTGGACCGATCCACCCAAGGGCGAATTGGTCCTCACTTAGACCTAGGAATTACATTTCAAATATGTTTTTTATGGTATTTCAATGATTTCAAATGTATATTCACATGTCATCTTGTGTTACCTGGATTTTAGGAATTCATGTTTACAAATGTATAAATAAGAGCCCGTTTCACTATGTTTCACCTAACAAGATTTTGAAGCTAGAAAGTTCAAGTTATCATAAGAGTAATTTTACAAGAGAATTATCAAGAGAATTTAAGGGCATTTCAAGGAATTCAAGAGAAGATTTACTGAATATTTATTATAGAAATCAAGATCTTATCAAAATTTCAAAGTCTCTTTTCATGATGCATGTTGTTTAAGCTAATATGGTGATGTAGATTTCATGATCCATTCAAGCATTCAAAGACATCATCTCAAATCAAGTTTGAAGATCAAGATCCACATCAATTAAGGCCACTTCATGCTAGTTGCAGATTTACATTCCAAGACTTAATCAAGGGTTTAGTGAGTTGTGACATTGCATTGTCCATTCATCATTTCCTTCATGTTATTTGATTTCATTTCAAAGTTTAAATACTAAAATGATGTTTGACCATGGAAAACCCTCCATCACTAAAAAAACAAAAAAAATCTCCTATCTTGTTTGTGTTTGTGTTTGTAGGTTTTAGGTGGAAATCCCTTGAAGAGAAATTGAAGAAATATGCCTAGTTGTCAATGTTTCATGGAATGTTCTCATTTGAAATTAAATCTTCTATAGGATTTATTTTTGGCTCTCCGACTGTGAAACTTGGGAATCTAGGAGTGCAAACACAAAGGAAAAGATCCCATTTTATTTTTTTACAAAGCCCTAGCAAGGACCCATTCACCATAGGGTGAATGAGTCCTACATGAGCTTCAAGGAGGAACTTTTGGTGACTGGTACACAACATTTTCCGTTTCTCAAATTTTCCTTTCGATTGCTAATTCCATTATTTTTTATTATGGTCTTTCATTTGCACTTTATAGCTTGCATTTTGGGTTTTATTTGATAGTTTTAATATTTCTCCCCAAACTTCTATTTAACTTAGACCCCCATCCTAATGAAAATAGGAAATTTGTATATTCATACCATGATTTGACTCAATGTTTGGTTGTTAGTCATTTCATTGTTTGGACCTCATTTCCTTGAATGAAATTATAAAAATAGGTCCATCATACCTCCTTTGTAAATCAATTCATCGTGGTGAACCCCTTCCATAACCACAAACCTATTTTTCTATATTTCATTGTGGTGAACCTAAGTTTGATCATTGCATTTTCTGATTTTGGAGTCCTTTTTCACGCTAGATTTAGATTTAGTATTTATTTTCATTTCATGCATTGATTTTAGTCTCATTTAGGGTGTTTAGTTTTCATTTACCTTTGCATTTCATTTACGATTTTTAGGATTGGATCTTTGCATCTTTTAAAATATGAAAAATACAAAAAATTAGTCATTTTGCAAGGCAATTACATAGTATTGCATTATCATTCATTTGAATTTGAAACTTAAAACAAAATTGCATATCAAATTAGGTTTTCTAGGTTTTCATTTTGTCACATTTTGCATTTGTATTCAACCTTCATTTCACTAAAAAATAAAATTGTCACTCATTGTTTCAAATCAAAATATCAAAACCACTAATATCAACTTAGAAATTTGTAAATTTGTTTAAAAAAAATCTGACCAAGACCAATTCATCCTAGGGAAAATGAATCCCTAATCAAGATCATTCCTTGATTTTCTAAGCATTAAAACACATTCATTTTTCCATTTTTTTTTTGTTGTTCTCAAATCCATGTTTCTGTTTGCATAATTTTTGTTTAATTTTTGTTTCTTCAACAGGATAGTAATTGATCCCATCTATGTAGATAAAATAATCACTAAAGAATTCCTATTTGTGCATGATATTTATCAAGATATATATGAAAAATTGAAAGCATGGATCAAAATGCTTAATTTTTTTTCTTGTCCTATGATTGGCTCGATAAATCTCCCTCTAATGGTTGGACCAAAAACATTAAATGTCTCATTCATCATCATCCCAATGTCAAACCAATTTATTTGTGAAGTTAATCTATCCATGGCTTCACTCTATGAATGTGGTCTCATCAGTTGTGCATAAATGTTTGAATTTTCCCTTTGGCAATGAGATATTTATAGTGCATCATAGTGGCTTAAATCCTATGTTTTCCCATGGGAACCTTTCATTGGATTTCTTTTGGTCCGAGCCTATTGAACCTTTTAGATCCCCTGAGGAATTATTTTTCAAATCATATCAAAATTTTATTGAAAATCATATAGAAAAATTATACCTTACCAATATTCCTCACCCCATGATTGAGCTACCTATCCTTGAAAAAACCATGATTGAACAAAAAGCCCTTCCAACTATCCCAGAGAAGCCTATTTAAAATCCTTCACCCACTTTCAATAAGAGACCACACGATAACCAAACCAATCCCATTGTGCCTCCTAGAGTGTAACAAGTTTACCAAGATAAAGAGGCAGTGGTTGAAAAACCTCCTATGGTTAATTCCGTTCCACCCTTAAGGGAAGAAATAAAACCTATGGTTGATAAACCTGCTCTTACACAAAGACAAAATGAAAGCTAAAAGAAAAGAAATAAAAATGCTAGAGATCATAGGTTTAGATCTTGTGATATTGCTCGTTTGTTACAAACTAAAGAAGAAAAGATCAACATAGAAAATAAAACTCCAAACTTATCTCCAACAAGGCATGATGTCTCTTTTCCATCACCGTAGCATAAGCAACAAAAAAATCCTATGGATATGAAATAAATAAAATAAAGGGGAGTAGGTTTCACCTTTTAGGACATGGAACTAGGGTTTAGGATCTTTCCCTATATCCTTAAAAGTTTCATTCAAGGAAGCCTTAGAGATCTCAATCTTAGGATGGAAATGAAGGAAAGAGATCTATAATAAGGTTTCCTAGGGATGTGATTAAAAAATATAAGAGGGTTCACCACCAAGAAATTATTAGATTGACAAGAAATTTAAATGATATGCAACACCTAATGGTGATGACCTAGAAAATAAACTTAAATTCGAATAAAAAATTGGAGATAAATAGAGGTGCACCTGGAAAGTGAAGAGGCTTGAATCAAGGTCTGAAATCCTAGAAATAATGAATAATGCACATTGGGAATCATATGAAAGTAGGGGTTATTTAGTCCCAGATTAGGGTTTTGGGCTAGAACCGGAATTCAGGACTGCTAAACCAGGATCTACAAAAAATCCTTGAAATATGATATACAGGGACTCATATTCCACAAGTGGTGATTTATTCCCAATATTTGTATTGATATAAGACTTTCATATGCTCTTATATTCTCTTTTATCTTCTCTCCAATCAAATTTCTAACTCAAACATTGAATTGCAACCTAGAGGTGAGTTTCCATGAACTTGCAATATAGGTGATAGCTTTGACAAATTGATAACTTGACAAATTTTCTACAATTTTTCTCTTTCAATGGATCTTCAACCTAAATTTTAAAATCACACATTAAAGATAGGGAAAAATGTTGTTTTGATAGTGGATAGGGATTTTTCCTTGGTCAAACCCCATTTTGGTAACCAAACCTTGAAACAAAGTCAAATAGAATGAAGGAATATTTAATGAACAATATGTAATGTTGCAACTCACTAAACCTTTGAAAAAAAGGATATAATCTTGTATGTAATGGATAACATGAATATTGATCTTTATTCTTTATTGTATATCTTGACTTGAATGCTTGGTTAAATGATAAGAAATTACATCACAAATGTTAGCTCAAAAACAAACATGATGCATGATGAATTTGACATGACACTTGAATCTTGAATAATGCTCCAAAATGATTGATAATCACTCTTGAATTCTCTTGTGAACTTTTATAATCTAAAATTTTCTATAATGCTTGATCTCAAAAAGTGTTGGGAGAAAATATGTGAAATAATCATGCACTTATAGTTGTTCATGCCAGATTTCTCAAAATTATAGCACTACAAGCTGACATTAGATCTAGGAGAATAAAATACTACTAAGAATTGAGTTCAAAATTAGGTTCAGGTTATGTGGGACTCATATGCTAGTTTGGGTGTATGTGTCCCAATAGCCTAGGCTTGGGGCACAAATTTCAAGAAAGGTTATTTTTTATGCAAAATGTAGGCTTAGGCCCCAAAACTTAGGTGGAACCTATATGCCCATGGAGGCGTATGATTCCTAGATTACTCAATCTGGGCCATACAAATGAATATCATTAAATTTTGATATTTCTTAAGATATTTTTTGGGAATATCCTCATAAAGATGCATTAATTAAGGCTTGTGGATTCAAAATAGAGCCAAATAAGGCATAAAGAAGCCCAATTTAAGCGGGGAGGGACCAAACACATGTGAAAATGTAGAGGGATACATTTTTCTATACTACATTTAAATCCCACTTTAGTGAGACAAGGAACTTTCTTCAAACTCAAACTAAAGTAGAAGAAATCACATCATGAGTGGTCCAAGCGTACCAGCACTAGTAAGATAGGATGACAACGATCAAGAGGGTTGTGCAATTCCTCAGGATCAAGATCCTATGGAATACTAACATAGGCACAGAAGAACACACGTGAATAATGTAAGGAGAAACAACAAGGCACAAGCATACATTGCCAAAGATAAAGAGAAAGAAACACAAAAACAAAAATGAAAGTGGTGGATCAAGCCTCAAACATTTGTCTCGCCTATTGTGGATCAAATCAAATATTTTTGTCCAAGAGATTTTACAAGTAGAACATGATGTCGAATATTCAAACCAAACACACACTCATAAGGGCTAGTGGAACCTCAGGTCATCCAATAAGGTGAGCCCCAAATGAGACACATACACATGCAGTCGGTATGCACTCACACAAACAAAAAAGTGGTTATGCAAAAGTCACACCTAAGTTCGACTCCCATATGTACAACCATACCAAAGATATACCACTTGATAATTTTGATAAGGCACCACATAACATCACAACAAGGTCCATGAGGCAATTAAAGCTTCGTATGCTTGACACCCATGAACAAACAAGATCATGGCTCCAAATGCAAGCGAAGTGTGTTATGCAAGGTGGCCATATAATGTATATCATAAATGTAAAATAGTGTAAGGTTAATTTAGATGAGTTTTTCTTAGTTCATTTAAGGTCTTAACTTAGGGAAAATTGTGTCTAATGTGTCATGTTGGTTGTTTTCCAAAAACTAAGTTGATCTTCAGAATTACTTATGGATTTTGCCATTTCTAGCACTTAGCAATAAAGGGATTGGTTAATGGATGAGTGAAAGTTGTAAATCTTCCCTCCTAAACTTTAGGCTCTACGAAACCTAAGAGGGTAATGCCGCAATGTATATTCAATAAATTGTGCAATTAATATTTAAATACATTGCAAATAACAGACAATCCTCATATATCCACTCAACAAAATAGTGTATCAAAAAAGCTTGTAATTTTTATTAACAATACGCTACACTTGGAGCATACAAATAATGAAACCGAGCATAGCATAATTATAATGGTATCTTATTTTAAAGGTTTGAAAATAAAAAGTGATTTTTTGATGAACTGACCCAAAAATTGTATTATGAGTATTTTACTGAAATCGATGCATTATCCTAACCACGAAATCAATCTTAACCTATGCAATCTAATAAAAATTCTTTGCACAACAACATATAAGATTTAAAAAAATCTATATTACCAGATTTCCACATTACATTCTCAACCACCACTTCTTACAGATATCCCATCACACAATTCATATGAGTTAACAACTTCACTCAAGCATTTTACACTAATTACTTGAAATTAGTACCATTTCCACGAATAAGTACAGAGGAGATGAATAAGTACTAATAAAGGAGTCTATAGAATAATTGCTAATTCCTTGAAATTAGTACTTATTCTATACAATTCATGGATTAGCAATGGAGATGAACAAAAAAATCCTTTATTATATTATTGATAACTCATAGAATAAGTACAGAGGAGAGAAAATTTCCATGAAATTAGTACCATTTTGTATTATATTTTCTATCTTGTTATCAAAATTACATACATAACTATAGACTCAAAAATTAAGACAAAATTGAAAATATGCTTAGTATTCTTCCTACAATTCACCATTCCTTATATAAATGAAGGAGAAAAACAAGATTCGGGATAGAAAGCAAACATGTAACAATTTTACTAGAACGTTGTAACATATCTTCCCGTTTTAGCTATATTTGAGTTTTGAGATGGTGGGAAACATATATGAGACTAAAGTAATCCTCATTCGCTATTGGATATTTGGTCCCACCTTCAAAATAAATCATTTGTTCATTACAATAGCCCTAAAATATCTCCCACATGATAAAAGAGTGTATTCCATGTGCATACCCAATATATTTTTTTTTAAAGCATCAAAAGCAATAAAAGATACAAAAATAATTCATCCACATCAACATTTATGCAAACAATTTACCTATTGAGGAGAGAAAAATATCTTTTGCAATATTATAATAAAAGCCTAATCTACATTGTTTTTAGGCTATGCATTTTTTCTCTCCCATCCGTTATTCACCATATTCATTATCATCCAAATACAGAACTACTTAGTAAACCTTTCCAACCAGGTGTTGTACTCATCTTTAGTGGCCCACTTTGCATCAACTATTTTTTGTACTTTTACACTATAGTGAGTGTATCTAGCATCAACTAATGCTTTCACTTCTCTAAAAAATACGTCCATCCTCGTTTAAACTCTAGCCATATTCTCAATGTGGTGGTTCAACATGGAGTAATCAATTTCATTCAACATATCCTTAGCTCGAGGCAAGCATCCTTCCAATGCATGCTTCAAGTTGACAAACTACATCAACTCACCCTTGTAATCACATATTTTAGGCATACCATGCTCTTCCATATCCCTAAATATCTTTAATTTATTGTCAAGATGCATTCCTAAATTCCCATGGAAAGTTGAACTATTTCATTAATTAGATCAGGGTATGTACATGATCATGATGGGCCAAAAAGTTGCAATATGTAAGTGATATGATGGCCCATGTGGCTAACGGCTTTTTTTTAACCCAAAATTAATGAAATAAAAAGGATTTTTAAAGGAGATTCTCAAATTTTCACCAATATAAGTTATGTTTTACATTGAATTTAACAAATAATAATTATTCATTTTCTATTTGAATTATGACTGAAGTCCTGATTGATAAGCTGATTGAAAAAAAGTATAGCTTTGAAACGATATCACATTTTTTGAATCTAAAACATGTGTCACATTCTATGCTTCACATTGTATAGGATTAAAAAAAAAAGGAATTTCATGAAGTTCTTACCAATTTAAGGTGGTCAGACATATGATTTTTTGTATATTTTTAAAGTTGTAATAAAAAAATCATAATTATTTATTTTCTGGGAAAAAAAAAGAAAAAAGTATGCATCACATCGGTACACGAGTCCTCTACTTATATCTAAAATCTTATAAAAATATTATTATTTTATTGTGGTTAGAGTGGTTAGATAGACATCTACTTCTTATTTTTTCCCTAAAATTTATCTACTATTGCATTGAAATTTCAAATTTTCACCAATTAGATTTAAAAAAAAAATACTAGTAGTTTAGAAACTACATTCAATTTTCTACAGATTCTATTCTTACATATTTTTGAAATAATATAGATAAATAATTCAAATTTTTATGTCAGTTTTCCTAACTCTGATATTTTGAATTTTCATCACCACTTAAGGGCCTATTTTTTCCATGAGGATCTTGCACATACCCATCAATGGCTTGCAATATTTCAAGAATATCAGTAGGGGCCTTAATAAATTCCTTCATTTTTGACATCATCTCCTTCAATATTCCCACTCTAGTGCTCCCTTGACTTCATTCAATTTGAAAAGCCATCTGGTCCTACAGTTATTGAATGTTGGCCTCATAGATGCTCTTGTAAGTTTCCCATACAGTGTTAGCTTTATTGACCAATTTGGTCAATTTTTGTTTCAATACATCTTTAAAAAATTCACTTGCAACCTTAACTATCTCCAGTTTGGCCTTAATTGTATTCTCCTTTTCTATTTTTAACTAATCTTTTAAATAATTCATCCTTAAGGCCAATGTCTCCCTATCTTGTATTGAAAAGTTTGATGAAGAAGATGATTGAAAAGGAAATGTCATCATTGGTTGACTAGCCTGAACAATGGCTCTCATCTTATTTATTTCATCCAAGGCCTTATTATATTCCTTTACCAAGGAATCATACTTCTTCTGATAATTTTTTGTTGTTTCTACACTAAGAATTACAACATAAATGGTTAACTTATCTTCTTGGATAGGAGTTATGTTTGTAGTTCTATTCACCACCATGGAACCCATGACCTCTTCAATAGGCCAACAAACCTCATACTTTCTAGTATTGGGTTCCATAAGACCAAATTTCCAGAGTATGCAACTTCAGACTATATCCAGATCCAATCAACTTGTCTTCAAAATGCTCCTCAGATATGGAAGCTTGAGGGTCTCTTCCGATTGCATCAAGTGCAATAGCTGAGGTGATAGTGCACCCTAGAAGTATCATCATTCCACTATTTGTGACAATTTTCCTAGCCTCAGTAGGAGTGATAGCTATAATCTTAGCCATAATTGTTTCTTCTTTTTCCTTTTCAACATCGTCTTGTTGAGAAGGGTGAGCATTAGCCCTTGCTCATTCAAGTATTTCCTTTCTCTTTGATTATTTTCTTAACCATAAATTCTTTGAATTCCTTAGATTACACAAATTCATCATTTGCAAGAAACTCATTATGATCCTTGATCTTGGGATAATCATCATCCTTTTCATCATAATGCCATTGAATAATTCTATCTTGGGAAATTTTGAATCAAGAGTATCCTCAATATTAGGGGGAGAGAATTTATTTTCCACCTCCTCATCACCAAGAACATGCTCTGCCATTTCTTACTCCTCAGTTACTTAGACATCTTATTCTTGCACATTTGTAGGCTACTTGTAAATATCCATAGCTTGAGGTTGTTTTTCTAAGGGAGCTTCTAATTTCTTAGTAGTCTCCTTTACCTTTGCCTTGAAATCACCATTTCGGTAATCCCTTATCTTTGTAAAAGCTCTTTCAAGAGGATTTTCAATTCCATCATAGGGGATCACACAGAAGGAATCCATCTTCATAATGCTCTCTTCAATTTCCATTATGGTTGTCCATTCCCTTTTTCTTTATATAATAGCCCCATCACTAGTCAAGTTTCTCAACACATCATCTATGTATAAGAAATGGTGATAGAATTGTGACAAACCCTTGGATATCCTCTTTGCATTAAAAAAAACCTCTAAGTAAAAAATCCTAACCTCATGCATGGGTAACCTAAGATTATTCACCATGATTCCAAATTTTCATACCCTTCCCAAATAGTAACTTTAAAGTAAGAAAAAAAATATTGAGGATTTACCATTGTACCCTTCCTGGGATTTTTGAACAACTCTAGGTCCATAAAATCAATATACCACATTAACTCCATAAATTTTAATCGGTCAGAGACATATAGGGGCAAGAAATGGGGTACTACTTTAGCTCTGTGGGCCTTGATTAGAGTATACTCTAAATGCAAAAACCAATCTGCGCAATTATGTTTTTTAGGTGCATGATGTCTCTGATAGATTGTGAAAATCTAAATAGGTGCCATCAGAAAACTATCCAAGATACCAAACCTGATAAAATTAGCAAACAAAAAATAGTTCGAAGTGGAACAATCCTGGTCCTAGATATATTTCCACATTTGAACTGGTAAAACATTATTCTCATTGTCCATCAGTCTTAATTTCACTTTCTTTTTCCAGTTCTTATCACCTCTAGATAGAATCATATTTATTAACAAAGAATAATGTGGAAAATGCAGAGAAAGAACCTCCTTCTTCAGATTGATGAAATCTTGATGCATTTATTTTGCAACAAAAGCAACATAATTAAAACTAGTGTTCCAATTATGGCCTTATATATCTGCTTCCATCACTAACAGGTCAAGGGCTATCCTAGCCTCAAAATTATGAGCTAGAAATTGATTCAGGAAATGATATGTGTTCCTGAAATAATCAACAAACTCTTCAAATTCAAACTACTCAAAATATTATGAGGAAAACCTTTCCTTTCTATTTCTATGTCTTACAAGCAATCTATTTCTAAAGGAAAAATTAATTTTCTCATATTCACCATATAGGCTCATACATTTTATGTTAACAGTATAATTGTGGTTCAACCCAAATGCCTCTATAATATTATACCTCGTGACCTCAAGGACCACATTTTCATTCTCAAACTTTGTTTTTCTATTTGTAGGATGATAATTCTTGGATAATTATATCATCACATCCACCTCCACTAACACATTAGGTACCTCCAACTTCCACAAGTTAAGCCCCCATAGATAATATGTCAAAATTTTTGAATACCTTATGTTAAAAGAATACAAGAAAAAATTCCATCCACTGTGAGGTTGGGTTAGTTCTCCAATTTCACCAACATAATCACTTAATTTTCTTGTAACAACAACTTTCCCTATAGGTCTCTTTCCAATTTTTGACCCACTGTCTTTTATATTTTCAGAGGCACCTTCCATGAATCTCTCTTGAGGTTTCTTTGCATTCCTTGGCCATGTGGATACTATAGGGGTATTTGGCATAGGGTTTGACGCTATAGGAGGTTGCAGCTTAATAACAAATGAAACATCCTAGGTTTTGAGCCTTTTAACTCTTTTCTACTTTAGTTTTCTCTCTAGCCTAATGCTAGAATCACTAGGCTTTGGTACACTCATTCTTGCAATGTGGAAATAATGGGTTTTATAGTTTTCTTGATGGAAAATACCTACCCAATTTTAAAACCTAACACACAATTAAAAAAAAAACACTCCCAAACCATACATAATGTTTATCATCCCAATTAAGGACACTCAATGAATAAAACCGTTAGCAAGTTATCTCTCCAATTCCCTACTAATCTTCAAACTAGCACAATTTAGTACTTTACAAGAAGAGATAGAACAATTTTCTTACTCAAGTGAACAACTAATACCAATGCTACTATAATTGCTTGTTGGAGCTCTCGAAACTATTTATTTAGCTTTTGGGTTTCTTCTCCACTCCTAAGAAGTTCCAAATGTGTAGGAAACAAGCCAACAAGCTTCTTTATAGCTATGAAATGAAACATAACACCATTAATGGTTGTGTGAACCCCAATCCTTAAGCCAACACAAGCATGAGAAACAAACATACAATTAAATTCAAATGCAAGCAAGAAGAAGGATTCCCCATGAAATCCATCTATTAAACTTAAACTAGGAAATGATGAAGAAAAAAATTTAAATAAATGAGTGTTAATCCTAATTAAGCAAATAGAATAGTGATCCCATGGGGGAATTGGTTCCAATTGAAATGTTGAAATTGGTCCTTTCCCAAATCCTTTGTGTGATTGTTGAGGATTTGATGAGTGATCCACTTTGATGAAGATTCAATCAAGCTCCATGATGAAAAACTTGCATAACTTAGCTAAGAACTTGATGAAATGGATAATGTTGAGGATGAAATTGAGTACAGTAAACTTGCTTGAATTGTGGATGATTGAATGATAGGAAGATTCTCTCATTTATAGATTTCAAAAATGGAAGAGAGAGTGAAAATAAGCAATGTGGGGCCATTCAACATCCAACGGCCAAGTGCCACTTGTCAACATGTGAATGGTTGAAGGTTGAGCACATTTTGATCAATGTGCAAGTTTGAATTTTGAATTTGATGAAGTGACATGTTTAGGGGGGATGAAATAAATAGAGTTAATGCCACTTGGCTCAATGCAAAAGACATGTAAGAGGTCTTAA